>VXBI01003182.1:0-84726 GCA_013397375.1 Toxostoma redivivum
TGTCTCTTAAACCCAGACAGACAGGAACAGGATAAAGGACCAGCAGGATAAAACATAACCCATTTGTAAAAACATGTTGTAACATACAGAACAAAAAAATCCTGGAGCCTCCAGATACTTTTTAATGCTCTACATATTAAACAGTCATAAGAATTTTTAATGCAATTTTCATTTAGTAAAGCACAGTTATCTCAAAGCACATCTGTATGTGCCTTTATTTATGAACACTTCACATTCAGAATGAGCAGAAATAAACAGCATAATGATGATATACAGGGACATTGGTCAAAACAAGATATGTACTGAACATTCTGTGGAGCTCAGACATTTATTTGTTTGGGAAAGATGGGAATTATGTAAATGCCTGCCTGGCTCTAGCAGCCTCCTGGGTCTTCATAACTGTCTCTGCTGAGCTCTCCCTGGGCCCATGTGGAAGGGCCAGTTGATCCTTCCAGAGCTAGAAGGATTCAGGGATGAACAGAGGGAAAGCAAACCTTTTACCCTCAGAGCAGATTGAAGGCAGGCTTCAAAAGTGAGTCTGCCCTTGAGAAATCAAAGTCCATAATATTGTCTGCTTGACCGCACTTTCACAGTCTAGGACAAGAAATGAAGAAATGTGCTACTGAATAACATTAAAGCATGATTGAGAAGGTCTTTCATCTTCCACTTAATGTTATTTCTGATATTTTTCATGATCTGGCTAATCCTTGTGGCCATTTGACCATCTCTTGTTCCTCCTTTCTTCAGTATTTATGACTCAGGATGTCATCATGACATCATGGAAACCTGCTCTACAGCTGAGCAGAACCAGACCTTGCTTTTGCAGCATCCTGTGTCTTTGCATGTCAGGTTACTTGAAAGGGTGGGTGCCAGTCTTCTGGCCCTGTGAGGCCAACCCAGACTTTCAGAGTGGATTCTGTTCTGATCTTCCCTTGTCCTCTCTCTGTGTGCCAATCCTTAGATCAAGGGGAACATCTGGAGCCATTAGAGAAAAAGGGAAAACTAAATGCAAATAAAACATCCAAAACATCTGAAAACATAAAACTTTTGAACCTGTTTGTATCATGTCCATCCTATCTACAGACATGTCGTCTATTTCAGATATATGTATTTTTTTTATGGAACTAAAAGAGGTGAAAATATTTTCCCATGGAATTGTTCTGCTTCTGTTACTTTTATTATGGTTCTAGTGGTTGCTGTGATTTAAATGGTGAGCTGTATGTGATTATTGTTCAGTTCTGGACAAGAGAAATACTCTGTTGCATGTTACAGGAGCATGGAAAAAAATTGAGAACCTGTCATGGCTGAATCAATTACCTAAGTAGTGGTTGTTTCTTTTAGTCATATGTTCAGTATATTTTTGTAACATGCTGGAGCATTTCCTGCTTTTGCATGCATGAATGCTAGCTTAATTCAGTCAGCTGAATTAATGTTATTTTCTTTAGAAAACAGATTAGAGAGTTCAAAGACTTCTTGGTTGCCTCAAAATATTTTCATAGGAGAAGGTAAATTAAAATAGATACTTTCTTGTTCTAATGAGACTAAATAATTTAGGTACTTTGCATCCACATAGACTTCTATTACCAGAAAATACAGATAAAATGTTTAAAACCTTAAAAATTACAATATGAATTAATTTCACATTTGGGAAAAAAAATGAGGCTCATTCTTGATGATCCTGCATTGATTCACTTGCATTTTTTTGTTAAAAATGAAAACATATTGACTTTATATATATATAACTCTCTTTATTGTATCTCCCTAGCAGAAAATCTGTCTCCCGCCTGGCCACCCATTCTTTGTAAGGGAATTAGGCCTATATGAATGTCCCAGGAGATATCTGTTGGAAGTATGGTGGAAGGCCATGTTCCTCTGGTTCAGTTCTCACCATTTTTTCTGTCACTAAATGTTTGCACACAATGATCTTTCCAGCAGCTAGCCACTTGTTAAGGACTGGGCACCACCAGTCTGGAAAACTAGTTCATCACCAGTTTATCATCCCTGGTGATAATTTTGCCCTCACAATGTCTCACAAGGCAGGCCAAAGACTGAAGGAGCCACTGGTCTCCAGCTCATTGCTCCCAGAGTTTAACCACGCTCGAGCCCCTTCACTGTACTTACGATCCCAGTACCCACTTTTATAGATACACATCACTTGAGATCAGAAAGAAGATTACAGCTTGTAATGGATCTTGGAAGCTTAATTTCTCAGTAACAGCCCAAGGGAAGGTGGAGTTAAAAGACCTCTGGAATGGCCCTGCATCCCTAGCTAGTAAGATGACAAGCAGAGTTGATGGTGTGGGGAAGCTTTAATTTCTGATGTCTATGTTGTTGTCTGTAATGGGTAAGCAAAAGTCGTCCACAAGTGTTAGCAGCTCTTTTCCCAAAACTCAGTGATTGATAAAAATAAAATAAAAAAAGATCTGGCATTTCCTAGACTGATTTAGGAAATAACACTGCTGACCAGAAAAGATTTTAAAATATTATTTAAGCCTTACTAGTGTATTTCAATTCAAGGATTAATTTGCTTCTCACTAGAAGCTTGGTACCACCCTGTTTGCAAAGAGTAATTAAAAAAATTCATTAGTGGGGATGGTAAATTCTTCTGCCATTTCAGTCAGTGTTGTAAGGTAATGTAGCCTGGAGCTTTGCACAGCTTGGCACTTGCTATAAAAGAGGTTATTTCTAATAAGATTTACATTTATTAAGACTACAGTGGCTGCTCCAATCTCGATCTTCTTGAAGCTAAAGGGAGAATTCTTACTGACTTGACACAGAATCTGACCCAAACAGCAGGACAACTTGAAATTAAAAGCGACCTTATAGCATCCCTCATTTTACTGGGATAAGAAATAACTTTAAATCAGCATTTTTTCACACCATTTTTTCCTTCTCGGATATACAATGCACATGCTCATTCACTCATGGAAACACTTGGTTGGCACGGTTATTTTAAAATAAATTACCTTAAAATAAGTTATGTCTGTACAAAGCACATATGATACAAGACACAAGCAGAGGCACTTGATTTAGGACAAGCGCCTAGGCAAATTACTGTTTTCTTTTAGCAGCTGGCCAAAGCTTGGTAACTTTGGATCCCTAACACAAAAGATTTCCCTGTTAGGCATAACAGTGTAGATAGTGTAAAACTGAATAATGTTTGTGCCTATACTGTGACATGCACTCATTGCATTCCTTTCTCTGACCAAATACAGTCATCAGAGAAAGATGTGATCATATCAGGAATCCTCTAAGCCATGGCCTCCTACCTCCATATGAGGTACAAATTTTAAGGCTGAATCACTCTAAACACCACTCCAGTTAAACTTACCCTAGTTGGGTAAGTATAGCAGACATTGTGAAAAGGGTCAGCTGCTGAGGTGTTGCGCTGCCTTAGCTTGCTGTGGTTGTCATGCAAGTTGTTATCTTCATTGATGTTGTCTCCTTTCATGGGGCTATGGGTTCCATTATATCAACTGACAACAAACCTAACTTCATAATACTTCTTTAGGTTGAAGAGAGCTTATTTTGTGATGTCCTTTTAAAAAATTTGCCTTTTTCAGCCAAGAGACTCTATATGAGACTCTACTCTGCCCAGTTTTCTTAAAACTAAGAGACTTTGCATGCTGAATTTACTCACATGTTTAGAGAAGACAGAAAGTAAAGACATCAGTTGACTCTGTAACAAGTCAGAATATTTCTTCTGCTGATTTTAGTTGATTGCTGCCTGAAATGTCTTTTTTTCTCATGGTATTGACTTGTAAGAAGTAGAAGAATACGGTGTGTCATTTTCACTCCCCTTTCTCTCTTTGAAAAAAATCATCAGGTACATTCAGGGAACCTTATTGGTTATTACAACAGGTAAGGGACCAAGAAAAATTACCAAGTTCATCTGTACCATTTATTAATTTCTTGGCATCCAGATAATTTTCTAGCTTTGGGAGTTGTTTTTTGGGAGTTGTGCCAGACATGCATGCAATACAGAACATACAGCATATCACAGAGTCTTCAACACGCAGTAAAGTAGAAGAGCAATCAGAAGCATCATTGGAGTTAAACACTGGATTTTATAGAGGCAAATATGTATAAGTAATTGTTTTAAGTATCCCAAGTCTTTCTGCATGAAGGCCTATTTTTCACTCTGAGTAAAATAGCCAGACTGGTATCTGCTCATGAGCCAAGTCACACACTTTTATTTCTATTGTGAACAAGAAAGAGCTTACAAACAAAGATTTAATTCTTTAGCTGAATAAATAGTTTCTTGGCAGCAATTATAAGGGGCTCAAAATGCCTATTATGCTTTGATTATAATTATAATTCTCACTGAGTCATCAACTCCTATAGCAAGGACTGGTATTTTTTAATAATGAAGAACTGAATTTTTAGCCTTGAAGAATTGTCTGCCCAGGACTGCAGAAATGTATTAAGCATACATCTAATGTGAATGAGGGTTTTTCTGCACTGGCATTATTATTGTATAGTTTGGGGAAAGGAAGTATGTCTATAAATGAGTAAGCTGCTTATAGCAAATAATTTCAGTGTTAACTTTGTTTTGAGATTATCTACGGATGACATCTTGGGATGCTTTTGGAAAAATTACCAGTGTTTTAAGGTATTCCCTTAGCTTTTTTTTCAGCCACCTCTGTATCTATTGAGCTCTTTCTGACTCGAGTTGCTCAGCCACCCAACTGAAGGCAAGTAAGACTAGTCTGGGAGATCTGCTCCATTCCTGCATTCAGTAACCCCAGCAGTTGGGGAAACACTTGAGGAAATGGTCAAGACTGATACCTGTCTGTCACCATGGCAAATATTAATGGATGTCTTTAGAAGGCAATGTTTTAAGTTTAGTGAGCTGGCATTTCCCAGCAAATTTCTGTCAAATAACTCCATAGCTGCTGCATCTGAGCCACTGCAGTGTTGTCGCAACCTCACTGACAGCTTTCAGGAAGCACTTGAGTTTCCTAAACAGCTTGAACAGTATTCAGAAAAGTTGGGAACCCCAGGAAATGCATTAGTTCTTTGTCTCTCTTTTAAAATAACATTGGATTGACATTAAAAACAACATTCTTTCTGGAGTCACAGTGTTAGACTGTGGCCTCAAGCCATGACCATCATTGGCTATGAAGCAGAGAAGGATCAGCACGAGTAGATCTGGAAGCTGTGTTATTAAAGGAATCTGATCAGCTGAGCCAATATGTCTCTTGGAGATTCAGAGCAGAACATAGAAGAATGCTTTGTGCCAAATCAGTCATTAACTCTCACCTACTCCATCTCACCAGACCTCTTTTAGGAAACAACAGGGACAGCAGTGCTACTACTCTCGCCTTTTTGTACTCAGACACTGCACAAAGGCATGCAAGTCCCTGCCCCAATGCTTCTTGGAGACAGCAAGGGGGCTTCCAACAAATCCCAGGAGAAGGAAGGACTCTGCATCTCCTCATTCTCCAGCCCCACCTCATACATATATATGTATGCACAATCAGGTCTTTATTTAATGGGAGTTGAATTTACAACACATTAAAACAGCGTGTGGTTTGTACAGAAAGTGATAATAAGGATTTAATTAGTTCGATCTTGCTTTCTGTGCTAAAGCTGAGTATGTTTAAATTATTTTTGTGGCATTTCTTCTCTATTTGTTTTGTATGTATCATAAATAATAATACAATAAGTTTTCTGATGTCTTTTCTGGTGGCTATTAGGCTGTGAAGCAAAATGGGAGTGCTCAGTGGAAGACTAACAATAACTTTATTGTTACAGTACGTTTCTGAAATCTAGATGACTTTACAAATATTAATCCTTTCACCCATCCTGGAAATGCTGACTTTCCTCATATGTCTGTTATGAAAACAAGTTCAGAAAAGCACAAGACAACTAATTGGGACAGATATCCATTTAACCTTACCTAGTCTGCCAAAACCTGAATGAGTAGTCCAGGCTAGATGTGCCTCCTCTTAGTGGAAAGCTTATATAACTCACCATCCACCTCTGTGATCACCTGCTAACCCAAAGCAAAGGGCAAAAACATGTGGACAGGATCAAAGAATCATGGCAAAACTATTTTTCAGGTTTTGGATTAGTTTAAGCCAGCTCTAAAAACCTCACTTGCTCACTTGTTATAGCTAGAGAAGTCCCTTTCATTTTCAGGTATGCTTTACCTTTTACCCCCTTACAAGTCTCTCATATTTAACTCTGCAAATTAAGACAAGAAAATACCAGGCAGATCACGTGAGGGGCTTGATATTTATAAAAATAAAATTTAATTTCCTATTACTTTGCAGATAAGAAAAATGAAGATGTATTATCAGTATAATGTTGCTCAGCATAACAGAGTGGATGTTGACCAGCTAAGAAGATTTGGATATACCAAACAGAATCAAACTGACAGCAGGCAAATTGACAAAAAGTGAAAGAAAACAGGAAATATGCTGAGAAGACTTGACATTAGCAGAGCTGAAATTAAAGGAAACCCTTTGAACCAAAGAACTTTCTGCTCTCAAAATCTACCAACTCACTGGTTCCATGCTGGACAACAGGGAATTTCAGTGATCTATGTTGCACCTAAAGGATAAGCAAATCTGAAATACCCTGTGTGGGCTCAGTGAGACAGCAGCATGTTTCTTTGCCTCGAAAAAGCCAGTCCAGGGCTACTATAGGGTTATACAGGGAAGGAAGAAAGAGTTATTTTTGAGGACACCACAAATATTCAATTTGTCATTCTCAGGGAAGACGATGTACTATAGTAATAGACTTATTACTGAAACTTGAAGAAACTGATAAAGTCCCTAAAATATTGGCACAAAATTTGACACAAAATAAAACTCTTGAAACTTACAGCAAACACTATTAAAAGTTACCAGAGGAGAGATTACAGAAAGTGCACATTTTAAAAAAAGCACAAAGGTAATATTGTGGTATAAAGGAACAAGGAGGTCACTTTTTTTTTTTTTAAATAAGTATCCATTCTGAAAACATTCTTTAGGAATGAGCTCAATGAAAGGTCAACAAAAATGGAACTCAAGAAGAATGAAGAAGAACATAACTAATAGATAAAAATATATATGTAATTTATTTAGTTATGTCCAATACAAGGTGTATGTCCATGTTTACCTAAAAGCACTGTGTATACAAACTATGGGGAAAAAACATTTATTTTTTTACCTTCATGAAAATTTTTGGAGGCATGTGTTAGATTCCAATATTTCACTCAGTTATCTGAGAAGACAAACCTCTGTTTGGTATTAAGTTAAATCTAAATTAATTTTTTTAATAATTTTTTCAGCTTTTTTTAAATCTGAAATTTTCATGAGAAAATTTGAGCCTTGGTAAGTCAGAGCAATAAGTATGAACACAGTACTTCACCAGAAATTCACTGTCTACTACATAATCAAACCAGGCTGACCAAGCTGGTGTCCAGTTCACAGGACTCTCCATCAGATGTTGAAATTGGTGGTTTTTCCATCTGCACACCAAATGGAGCTCAGTGACAGTGACCTTAGCCAAGGGCTGGTTTCTCACAGCTCTGCCACAGTCCAGTGTCTGAGTTCAGGGCATGACCAGACATCCATGACCAGGAGTGCCTGGAGGGATCAAGGGAACTCGTTGGTTTTCAGGTGCTTTGGTGAGGAACTCTGCCCACTGTCTCTTCTTCTGGAGTCCCTAGTTTGTGGAAAAGAATTGGAGGAAACTGACTTGGAGCTGCTACCAAGGGCTGTCTTTTGGCAGTCCAGTGCCATCACCCAAATCCTTTTGCATTTTTAAATTGTCCTGTATTTGTGGCAAGGGAGCACCCTCTAGATACTAGCCCAGCCCATGGCTTGTTCTACAGAGTGAGACAAACAAGACAGGAAACCATGGACTTGGAACAATGATTGACTTCCAATAGACAAGATAACCTTCCCAAGGGGCAAACTGTTGTGTTCTGTGACTGAATACAGCTCAGAACATGGGAATTTCATGCTGAATATGCATTTGATTAACTTTGATACTCAATATTCAGGTTAGTGTGCTGTCGAGTGCATTGTGGAAGTAACACATCAAACTGTATTGCAGATAAATACATGGAAATATATTTATTCTCATATTTAAAAAATAAGTATTGGCCTAAAATCAGGGCTTTCATAATTTGAAGTTTCCGTTTATTTCCTTGGGAACTGAATTCAGTTGTTATGTTAAAAATTTTTCCAACCTGCCACTAATATTATTGACAGTTGTCCCTTTATCTTTGTGTCTTCCCACCTCCTTGCTGAGACAACCATTTGTCCTTTGCTTCACAAGTCTCTACTCTTGGGGACACTTTTTCCCTGGTACTTAGCTTTGAAGCTAAATCCCTGGGGATGTTCATCTGATGTACTTAACAGAAAAAGTCTAGCATTCTGTTAAACTTAGATGCCTTTGGGTTTCACCACTGACTGAGATCCAAGTTTTTCTAAGATTCATTAACCTTTCTACAGGGACTTGGTCCTGTCATAAAAACCCAAACCACCGCTTACTTTCATTATCAAGGACCACAGGAACCCAATGGCTTTGTGACATTTTTCACAGAAAACAGTTTGTAGTGATAGCTTCTAAATTCAAATAATCTACAAGCCTTGTAGGAAACTCTGGGAATGTGCATACATGCAAATCATATATAGAAAAACTTTCTGGCTACATATAATACTCTTAGATTTGTTTTGTTTTAGCCTTAGGTCTTGAATTATCTGTAGTATTGTATGAGTTTTAACTTACTTTTAGCAATTTTGCTTAAAGCTGTCTCTCCTACAGCAGAAACGTTGTCACATGGTTTCATTTTATCTGCTGTGTGCACACATTTTGCCATTTTTGGTGTATCTTTCACAATCAGCTATTCCAATAAGTACTGTATCATTTATGTCTGACTCATTAACCATGCAGACATTTCTGTTTCACTTGGTTTTGCTCTTAGTAAAAAAAAAGGTTTATCAAAATGGTAAAGCTGAGCAAATAATTTACATCAAACACTTTATCTTCCTTCTCCTTCTGGGAAATCTATGACCAGATTGCACCTATTTCTCAATTATTAATTATTTATACCTTTCCAACACCAACTAATCCATTTATTACTATATGGATTAATTACAGATATCCTAAACAGAAATTAATTTCCTTCACTCTATAATTAATCAGCCAGGTCATGTTGTTTTGTCTCAGATCCCTAGGCCATGTCATGTGCATGAATTCTTTACTTAGAAAAAGGGAAGTACTAGTGCCAGTAAAGTGGATAGCCTGTTAGAGCTTACAGAAATACACAAACTATTTCTTTCCAGGTGAGTGGACTGCTTTTTGGATAACATCTTTCATTCACATTTATATGTCAGGTTGTGAGGATGCTAAGTGTGCAGTATGGAAGTGAGGCCTTGATTTGTACATTGGTGTACAAATTGGCTCTTTTTAGTACCTGCAAAAGGTCTGAGTGACACAAAACTCCATATGTAGCATCTCTCAAGTGTGGGTCTCAGATGTCACCCTCCCTCAAAAAACTGCAGTGAAATCAAGGTTGAACTATGGGTGCTTGTTCAGGCAACACCAGGTTGAAACCAGGGTTTTACCCCAGCCATTCACCAAGCCCCATGCAGCCATTCCCTCACTCCCCCATCAGTGGGATCAGGGAGAGAATTGGAAAGGCAAAATCCAGAAAACCTGTGGGTTGAGATAAAGACAGCTTAACATGGAAAACAAAAGCTGCACACAAAAGCAAAGCATAACAAGGCATTCATTCACCACTTCCCATGGGCAGGCAGGTGTTCAGCCATCCCCAGGGGAGCAGGGTTTCATCGCACATTACAGTGACTTAAGAAGACAAATGACATCACTCCAAATATCCTCACCTTCTTCCTTCTTCCCTCACTTTATATCCTGAGCATGAGGCCATATGGCCTGGAATATCCCTTTGGTCAGCTGAGATCACCTGTCCCAGCTGTGTCTGATCCCTGCCTCCTATTCACCTCCAGTCCCTTGCCAATGTGGCAGTACAAAAAGCAGAAAAGCATTTTGTTGTAAGCCCTGCTCAGCCATAACAAAACCATCTCTATATGACCAACCCTGAGTTCAGCACAAATCCAAAATGCAGCCACTGTGAAGAAAATGACCTCAGCCCAAACCAGGACACTATCTTTGGAAAAGATCAACACCTGCCACTGCTTCCCCCGAACAAGATCACCACTGGCGTTAAATCGCCTCAAAGGGTACAGTGCCTCCTCACTGGTTCCTCTGAAGGCAGCACTTCAGGAAAATTGCTCCAGTCTACTTGTGAGCAAGTCAGAAACAAGCCTGGATATTTGTAACCTCAGCCAGGTCTCCCTTGTGCCAATTGCAGAGAGGAGTTTGGGGTGCTTCTCCATAAACACCACCCTAAATATCTCTTTGGTGAGGGTGTCTGCCAACCACAGATGAAGTGCTGGGCTTCTCTCAGCTTCCTGTTTGCATGAAGAACAAATGAGTTTTGTCTTCTAAATAAATACATTTTTAAAAATCTGAGTAAGTCCAGTGAAGTGCAATTTAGTTAGTTGTTTAAAAGAATACAGGAATCAGGCCATAGTATGTAGGCAAATATGTAATAAGTACATGATTTTAAAGGTGTCTAACAGCACTAAGGTTTTCAGAACTGAACTTCTTTACCCAGACCCATACTTTGAGCCTGGTGTCCTCTTGACACACTCTTGAGGGAGCAGATCCCTCTAGTAGTAGTTAGGGTGCAATTAAACCTGTAGTTGACACAGAAACAGTTTGAAAACTGACTGGGCACTCTTCAGCCTCTCAGCATGGATTTGCACTGTTCAGTTAATAAGCCAGTAACATTTCAAAGGGTAAGGAGAAAAGAGGGTTAAAGGCAGAACTATAGCCCCTGTCCAGCACAAGTGCAGGAACTGACATCATTTCCAGCTTTAAAACAAGGGATTGTTTCATTACTTGGGTTAGCCTTTTAAAAAACATATTCCTCTTGGTCATAACATAAAAAAGATGTCTCTGGTGGAGTTGTGCTTTCTGTCAGCACTCATGTTGTCTGTGGTAAAGAATCTAAACAGGTATTTCTACTGAATTGCTGCATGGGCTCAGCTTGCTGAAGTTGGCCAAACTGCAAGAGAAATTAATGCATTTGAGTCCATGACCTGAATCTAGAACTGGACTGTACTTCAGGTCACATCCCAGCCTACAGCAGATGGGAGGAAATTATAATATCTACCTGATCATTTATTCTAGGAAAATGCTTTGAGTGGCAACAATCAGTGAGATATTTGTCTTCCTTATTCAGCAGTTACATATTCTCTGCTGTCTGCAGAACATGGTAATATTGTGGGGTGATTTCCTCACTGTCAGCTTATAAAAATACGACACTAATTTGTTGTAGTTGGAGTGGCTCTGCTGGGAACCCTTCCAAAACAGTCAAATACCTACATGGACCAACTTGGCTGCCTGGCTTACTACATGCACTCTAAATATGGCAGGGTGAGGCATATTAGAACATACCAGCCTAGTCACCACCTCCCTGCTCTTGTACTCTACATAGTAAAATCAATGCACATTGTGCTCTCAGGCTGGGGCTATTTTTAGGTGTTATTTTTCCACTCAGTCTGCAGCTGTTTTCAGTCACAAGCTTCTTTAACTAAAACAAATACACAGTCCTTGGCAAAGGAGTGGTTGTAAAGAGGACAGAAGTGTGCACATGAATCTTGTGCCTGCCTCACAGGGTTTTATGTAGGGAGGGTCAGAGGGGAGCAAAGAGGACTGCTGTGTCCTGGGAAGCCAGGGTGAATGCTCACCATCATGAATTAGCCCAACTTTCAGTCCTCTTCCAGAATGACTGATGAAGGGCAGGCTTCTCAGGGCTGAAGAATGTGGGAGGAGGAGAGCTGGAATGCTACCAGACTCTGCATTATCTGCAGCACCTCCTGGAGAGATACACACAGACACCATCCTTGATGAGCCTTTTGCCCTCAGTATGCACAAGCTCCTTTGGCAGACTGTGTAATCCCATCAGCCCTACTGCATTGTTGTCATTTCCTCTTTCCTTCTCCACCTCAGGGAATAGAGAGAATTGAAGGAATGGGAAGTTATCATATGGATGCCTCAGAACCAACTGGTCTCTGAACAGGAGATGTGGCTCTTGGAGCATTTCCTAATCTCTGGAAAATAGAGATCCCCTCCAGTTACAGAAAGGAAACGACTTTATTCTTTCTCCTCCATTGCTCCCCCTTTGCCCCAAGGCAGCATTGGAAGTCCCCAAGGCCAGAGCTGCAGCTTCAGTGTGAGAATGGCTTGGTTAGGCTTCCTGCTAATTAAGAGCAGGAGAGAACAGAGTAATTCAATCCTGTTTGATAATTGACATTATTGTCATATTAGGATATGTTTGAAGTCAAAAGGCTCATCAGTAGTCAGCCAACTGCTTTTAGTGCTGTTTGTCAGGCTCAAGTGATGAAGAGAAATGAAATGGAGTGATTGCGTTGTCTGAAGACACTCTAATCCATCCCACTGGACAGTCTACTGTGTTAATGGATAAAATACTGAGAAGACACAGGTCTTGAGGTGCTTATTAACGTATAGTGCTGCATACAAGCCATAAACACTGAGAAGTTGTGCTCCCTCTCAAAAGTTTCTCATGTCATAAATTATCATGGTTATGCTTGTGAACATGAGAAGTTGAGCAGACAACCGCTTCATTTTTCCATCATCCCATTCAATTAGTCTGAGGGACATCACTGAAATAAGGGGAATACTTCAGTGGATGGTGTGTGCTATGCTTGACAGCAAATGTTGGAAGGATTTGGAGCACAAATTATAAAATCCTAGTTGACCTCCTTAACCCAGCACAGGGCACAATTCTGAGATGGAATAAGGACCAGAGTGTCTTGCAGCTTTATTCTGTGATAAAAGAATAAACAAGCCCTTCACAGTGAGGCTGGTGCAAGTAAAAGAAGTGTAAGTTTAGCTCTCTCTGTTTTCACTAAGCAGATTACTTGCCACTACATGAAAAGCTAGCTAGCTGTGGTGGTAATTAGAAAAAGCTGCATTGTGAGAGCCACTTATGCACATCTTTTGACTCACATTGTTGAAAAATCAGCTTTTGGTAGGATTTACTGTTTTGTTAGAAACTTTCTCACACTGCTCTCACACTGTCCATTAGGAGAAGCGCTGTCATCCTTCACATGGACTGTCTAAACCACAGGTGTGAAGTGCCTCTTTGTGCTATACTATCAAGTTCTTCAGTAGGTTTTGTATGAAAATCAGACACTTCTTCATGAAATCAGAAGTGCCCAGATTATATTTCACATGCGTGAGTTTCCTTGTTTTTATTAAAATTAAGTTTGCTCATTTGCCATTTTCAAGCTAGTTTGAAATGAGGATCACCTTGTATCCTAGGAAACACAGTGAGAATTTTATATGTGATCACATTTTTATCCATGTTATGAAAAAAGCAGATGGTAATTAGGTGCATTATTCATAGGAAAGCTTGTTGAGCGCAGTGTCTGTATGGTTCCAGCTTCGATTAGAACTTGTTTGGAAGAACTACTTCATACCTTTCAATTGGCCCTCATTAAGTGCAATCATTACTCTTCTGTGGTCCCAGTGTGCTTTAATTTGTGCAAACCAGCATCCACAATATTATATAGATAAAAACCCAGCAAATTTCTGGGGTCCCTTTCATTCTACTTGACATCAGTGTGATCCTTCTGTCCATCTATATTCATTATTACTTATTGCAGCTGCAAATGTGCCTTGTGAGAGGCCACTTGGCAGCAGGAGAGGTGCAGAGCTGTCATGTTTCAGGGATGGCACCTGAACCATCGGAAGAGACCAATTCACCTACTTAGGTAGAGGAAAGGATGTGAGAGCATGCTTAGAGGCTGGGCTACTTTGTGTGAGGAGGGCAGGTGTCAGGATTCCAGCATCTCCAAGCCTTCCACCATGGACAGAGTGACAGAGCAGAAAAGGCACAGCCATGCTGCAACAACAACGAAGTGTCTTCACAAGGACTTGTTAGCTCAACAATGACAGGGAAGTAGGACCCACCACACATAACAGCTCTTGTTTCTCACTGAAAAAATCTTGTCAGCCTAGCCCAGCCTTGCACTCGTGCTTTCTCCAGAGACTTCTCTGTAAAAGAAACCCAAGAAGTCCTCACAGATGGCACTCAGACTTGGAGACCTCCATATGGAAAATATTTTTGGAAAGACAAATAACTGTAACTGGGTCAGACAAGGAGATTTTTTTCCTACTGCCCCTGAAAATAAAGAGGGATAAGACTATTGTTTGTCTGCTTATGCTACACAGAGGCTTCTGTAACCTTCCACAGCATGCTACAGAGTGCATATAAGGATGTTCAAGTGCATATTAACTCCTGTATCGTGCAAGAAAATGTGTGTGTTTGAGAGAGAGGCTATTTGATCTTATCAGTACTGTAGATGCCTGTGTTATTTATTTTGTGGTTGGGACATTCTCAGCTTCTGCTACGTCATCTGTATTTGCTTCTAAAGAAAATTATTTGAGCGTTTCCCCTAATGACAAACTAACACTCTAATGTCTTCTCTCTCTCCTCTGCAGTAGACAATACACTTAGACAGTGCCAACTGTGTCCTGCAGAAATAGATTGCTTTGAAGTCGAGCTCAATAAACAGATGTGAGGGTCCAAATAAACCTGGCAAAATATACACTTGACTAAACAATGCAACAGCATATTTCAGACTAATTTTTTTCTGCATTTGAAATGTTTGCCAAGTCCCTGACAGTAGATAGAGGGGCCCTTAAGGACTCAACATAGCCATCTTCAAACCTTCGACTCCTGAAGAAAGGATACACAAAACTGCCATAAAATAAAAATAATTGAAATTCAAAACCTCTGGTTTGCTAATGATGAAATTGAAGAAGAATTTCTGCTTTCTCTTCTTCACTTAGAATTACATCTGCATTGAGTAGTCTACCATTTAAAAGTCTCACCATGATTTCCAGTATAGATTTTTATCATTCATTTTCAGGCTTCTGCTATCAGAAAAGTTGCTCTTCCCTCCAGTAACCCAGCTCAAGAGTGACCTTAAGGCTTGTGACTATATTTTTTTTGGTTCACCCTCTGGTTCCTCTGGTATTTAGATATCTGTATTGCAGCAACCTATCAGACTGCCAAAGGCACACCTTTCTAAACACAACATTTCTGACAGTGCTGTCAATGCCATTTCACATGAGACCCCAGATGAACCACAGGAGGGCTGAGTTAATTGTGTCCTTCCTCATATGATTTCCACCTACACATTAGCTCTGAGTTCCCAGCTCAACAGAAGCACAAGGAAAATAAATGGTCTTCCTTCCTTCCTTCCTTCCTTCCTTCCTTCCTTCCTTCCTTCCTTCCTTCCTTCCTTCCTTCCCTCCAGTGCCACTCCCTTGATCCCTCCAGCCTCTCCAGGTGGTGGTACTAGCCCATGTTGCATACTGACAATTCACACCACAGTTTGCTGTGAAGAAACCAAAAAAATACCAATCCACAAGTCATTTTAGTCATAGTGATGCTGCCTAAATAATTAGACAGGGACCTAAAACAGTGGGCATAGTGAGTGCATAGCCTGATGTTCATTTCCCCAGTATCAATATTTGTATCTCAATCCCTAACCTCAGGTGTCTGTCTCAACACAGAACCTCCGAGCAGCCTACTAATGCCTTTTTCCCAGAAAAAGGCCAGACCATGGCAGGGGGTTTGGAACTTCATTATCTATAAGGCCCCTTCCATCCCTAAACATTCTATGATTCTATGATCCTAAAAATACCCATTCTCCATCGCAATCATCCCATTTTCCACCTACCCACTTATCAAATCCTCTAGGCCTAATTGCTTTTCCAGAACACGCATGTGACCCTGCTACAAGCTTATCAGCTGAGTTGAAAATACGAAGTGAAGCAAAACAGATGGAATTTCATAACCAATTACATACTACAGAGGGAACCATAGTGCGTAGGTTTCTCATTTTCAAACTGAAGTCAGTCGTCTTGTTAAGCCTCCTCGAAGCTCTGACAGATCCCCTATGTTTTCTTCTGCAGGGAGATCCTGCATGTTGTGAGCATACTGAGATCCTCCTGCAGGCCTAAGACCTTGCTCCAGAGAAGTCTAACCAGTGCCTCACCTTCCATTGATCTAACTGCTTGACACATCTTGTCTTCAGTGAGTCTCTTTTGTTATTACTGAGCCATCACAGTCTGATTTTCTGTGAGAGCCTGGTAGTGCCCTCTTATTTCACAGCTCAGTGAAAAAAATGTAGTATCTACTTTTGATAATTCTTAAACAGGTAGGAGATGTTAGGTTCATGATCAGTAAGTGTTATGGACTTGTAAAAGATACATCCATGTTATGTAAAAGTTACCTTCAATGGGTGAGGAAATTCTATGGCAGAAGGGCATAATTCATGTGAAGAGGAACTCTCTCAGTCCAGGCTTTCACTCCTGTTGCATCTGAGCTTGTGGAATTCAAAAGTTTATAGTACTCTTTAGTGAGCAGACCTCACCCAAGTGAATTACAACAGAATAAGGTAGCACATATAAAGAGAGAAGTAGACTTAAAATATCAAGAGCCTGGGGATTTTTTAGTAAAGCACTAAGGTCTCCAAAAATCTTACTCACTAAATTAATTCAAATGGGCTTGTGCAGATTTGCCATGTAGATATAAAAGCAGTGATGATGCAGGGAATCGCCCTGTAAGAAGCTGCAGAGACCACTACTTTTGCCATCATTGTGAGTGAGTTGGAGAGAGGTCAAAGAGAAAGCTTGATCCTGTCAAGGGAACTCCCAGTGTGGAGCACGTTGCCCAAGAAGACTCTCAGGTTCCACCAGCACAGCTACTCAGACAAGACTGTGAGATCTTCAGCACCACCAGATATTGAATGGCTGAGAAAAAAACCAGATCTATTATCATACCACAGGATTGAAGTATGTTGCACTGACAGGTGTCCCACTGAGGACATAAAAAACAACTGACTACTGTAGGTGAATGGAAAAGTTGAAAAGTGACCTAGGATGGTCTTTTCAGAGGGATGTGTTCCCTGCTGAGGAGGTGCTCTTTGGCTCTGTTCACATGCTCCATCTGAAGCCACTGTGCAGCACAGGGGAAAACAAAGAGGAGAGGCAAGGAAAGATGGTGAGGTTAGGGAGGGATGCTATTGGCACTGCTCCCTTCTGAGCTGCACACCTGTATGTGTAAAAGAGACAGACAGAGAAAGCACCACACTGCTGCTTGTGAAAGGTTACAGGGGTAAAAAGAAACATAGAGTTAATGTAAGAAAGATGTTTCTAGTTAGTACTGGTACAGCAGTCAATTGAATGTGTGTCAATTCCCTTTCTTCCTCTGTGCGCTCAATATATATATTTAGATGTGAGCAGAGACGTTAATCTCAGATCCCAAATGCCACTTTGATAACTGCCAAGATTTGGGAGGGGCTGCTGTAGCAACAATAATGCAACGTTATGTTTTCTGTCCTGATGGACGATTGTATGTGAAGTGCTCCTGTCTCCAAAATGTACAATATTTCAAACTTTCCTGCCAAAAATAAAAATGGAAAAAATCAAGAAAGCCTTGAGGCAACAATAACTTATTTGACATCAAGTTACATGGGTTTTACATGTTTATTTCCTCAAATATTCAATTAAAAGCTTACTTACTGCGGCAGATGTCATATCACATGGTGCATATGCTCCCTCTCCAATACAGAGCAGCTTTTTAGAAATTACTGCCAAAATGTTGTAAGAACTTTTATAATGGTTTCAGGATGAAGCATAAAATGTAATAAGCCACACATTTATGTGTGTATTTTATTGATCATTTAGTACTAGCTTTCTGTTTGGGAGTGGGGGTTTTTTCTGGGGGAGGAAGGAATTGTTTCCATGAAGAGAAGGAGAAAACTGTTGGATATTTGAGAAATGGGCATAGGTGCTTTGTTGTGAAAAGACAAGTGACCTGAGTGAGACAGGTTTCTTTTGGTCTGCTCTTGTTCCTGAGTGTGAAACATAAAAGGATGTGTGGCTACCAATAAGAATAACTTCAGTAAGTTTAGTTCCACTGTAAGGATTTTGCTTCTCCAACAAAGATCTCTGAAAACTCTCTTGCTGGCCATTTGATTAGCTATTATGTGGGTAAAACCAGGCTGTTTTCCAAAATCCTTGTCTGATTTCCATTCATAAATTAGTGCATGTGTTAACCAAACTTAGATTAAATATTAAATAGGTGTAATGCATCTACATGCATCTATCCAAACCTAGCATAGCCACGTGTTATACTTCACAGTGTAAGCCAGTAGCTTCATCTTTTGAAGAAAAAATATGTTTTCCGGTTGTCAGAGTCATCCATACTGGAAATACTTCATACTTTGCCTCAGAATTTAAAATCAAGCCCTTGCTTTTGGATGCTGGACTACCCACACAAGGGCCTAATCAGCTATGATGATCCTTCTTTTGACTGGTACAAGTAAAACAGCTCAGAGAAAACGCTAAACATGATGAGAGCAGAGCTGTAAAAATGAAGACTGAAGGTAACAACACTTGTATTTTTTTGTGCCTGTTGAAGCCTTGTATAATCCCAAGGAACAGGGTCCCTGGGAAGATATCACTGTCTTGTTCGGCAAAGGAGTGTCAGACCTAGGAAAGGGGATGAGTTTTTACAACATGGCCATAACACGTGCCAGCTGACATGTTACACACAAGACTGGCTGAGGCAGTAGTATGGATCTGTCTTTGCTAGTGTTAGTGCCTGCTCCAGTCTCTGTAAACAACACATGTCAGCACTGGATCAATATACTTGAAATGACAGTGACTTATGCATTTTGAGGAGCTTTCAAGACAAAAAACACCCAAATTTCCAAAGTGCCTTCATTGCAGAGCAGATCCTGACTGTCACCTGAACATGACACTTAGCTTTCTGTGTGCAGCCACAGAGAATCTTTAACCCTAACTTCCCAATGCTTTCAGCCCAGGGTGGGTAGTGTTTAAGATTTTGTTTCACTTCTGCATGGGCTTCTGATCCTCTTCCTTTGCCATAAGAAGATAGGCAAGAAGCCCATGGTTGTGAGGCTCCCATATTCTTTCTCCTCTTCTGGAAGTGATTGTGAGCTGAAATTCCATGTTTGACTCCTTTCTGCAAAACTTCTACAGTGTGCAGAGATGCCATGCACAAAAGATAAGACTGAGCAAACTCACTTTTTTAAGATGAACAACACAAACTCTATGTTGGGGTTACACAAAATCTAGTAGTCCAACAGAGGGGAGACTGCTGCAGCTCCGTGTCTCCAGGTCCTGCCAGTAGTAAGGCTGAGTAGGTATTCCCAAGGTGCACACACAGACACATACACACAATCACAGAAATATGGAACCTTTTAAGTTGGAATAGACTTCTTACATCATCCAGTCCAACCATTAACTCAGCACTGCTAAATCCACCGTTAAACCATGTCCTTCAGTGCCCCATGCACATGCATATATACAAAAATATGCACTATAGATCCCTCCTTAGACACTCAGGTCTATCAGTAGCTGGCACTTAGATCCCTAGTCACCTCAGTGGCTGGCACCTGCACATACAAGTGCCTGAGGGCCACAGTCCACCTCCACCTGCTGGTACTCAACCCCTCTCTGACAGATATCCATACACACACACTCACTACAGATTCCCCTTGGACACTCAGACTACCCAACAGCTGGCCCCTGGATCCCCCTGCTTCCCTGGTACCACACACACAGACACACACATAAGCAAACAGGTCTCTCTGGGAACAGGTTCAGACCTATGGTCCCTCCAGTGCCTGACCCTCAGCCAGCTCCTAGTTCCTCTTGTCTCTTCAGAATGCATCCCACACCACCCAGCCTTTCTCCCACCTGACTACCATGGTTGGACAAGTGCACTGACCACCAACCTCTCTACACTTGGCCAGACTCTGGCAGCATAGAAGGCAGAGGAACATCATGGCAGGCACACAGTATTTGGTGCCATTTGGTTAAAACCGGACTAACCATAGATTTTCCATTGAGCATTCTTTGGAGAGGATGATCCTTGGATTCCACAACTTGGTATGCATGTTTCACTGCATGCTGTAGGCAGGTGTTGCAATGAAAATTACCATATAAAGTAAGGATCTATTTTGTAAAACACACAAGGTAGATTTGTGCACCTTTTAGAGTAATTGGCCACATTAGGATCTGGAAAAGGTAAATAAAAACTTCAATAAGATGTCCTGTCATGTAATTTCAAATGAAATTTGCACTGACGTTTTCATCTTCTAAGATACTGTAGTTTACAACTTGATTCATTTAGATTAGATGGCAAAATTCCATTAAGGTGTACAATTAGATGAATAAAGGCACTTGCAAGTGGAGGAGTGATGTTCACTTTGTAGAACCCAGCCTCTAAGAATGTTACTTACCCCTGGTTTCACATGGTGATGAAACAAACCAAAAGAAGCATTTAAAGTTGAATGCTACTTTGAGCATAAGGAAACAGGCTGGAATTAAAGCACAAACACCACATTTCACATATATACCAATCCCAGTATTAGTGATTGTTTCTTAATGTATTCCAAGCTTGCAACTACTATTCCTTGGAGACAATTGGTCCTTTGTCATTTTGATAGAGAAACATACAAAAGAGACATGGGAAGCCTTTTCCATCCGCCCACGTTTCCCCATTAATTGTTCAACTGCTCCCTTCAGCAAGTTTTGAAAGACATTTTCTGGTTCAGTTTCACATGGATCCAGCATTTCTCACTCCATTATTGACTTTTACACCACCATCTAAGGTGTTTCAGGGTTTGGAAGTTCTTCCATGACACTATGCTATTTGTTTGGGGCTTTTCTCTCAGCCCACTTCTATGACTACTGTAGTTGTACAGGATACATTGCTCTAACCCACTGCCATTAAGCCATAGTTCAGGACTGGCTGGTGGTCAGAACTTGGTTCCTTACTGACCAGTGTCTTTAATTAAAAAGCTAGTGAGATCAATGCCAGCAACCTTACAAAAAACTCTTGAGTGTTGACAGCAGTCACATTAGCACGTTAACTTTGGGAATAGCTCTTCTGGGCTATCCATCTCCCCGGAATGCTGGGCTGGTATTCAAAATATGCATTTCTGCCAAACCTTGTGAGGGATAAGAAGGTTATACAGAATATGAGTCAGAAAAATAAGGCCTTTGAAAGAGTCCTGCTCCACAGATGCAATTCTCCAGTGTTACTGTGCAATCCAACTTTCAGAGCAGAGCTGGGAAGGAAAGAAAGTGCTGGAATTTAATTTCTTGCACAAGACTGAAAAGCCCTTTGGAAGACTTAATCCGACAGCAAAGCTTCCACAAAAATAAATGGTGATTTAGAGTCTCTATTGACAGCAAAAAGCATAGACCAAATATCAACAAGGGTGTCCTCCAAAAAGCATGCTTAGTTTATTGAGGAACCAAGAGCAGTGTCTACAACAATAGCTATTTCCTCTTGGGTCTTTTGGAAAAGAGCTCTGCCTACATCTCCCTTTCTTTTTATCAAGGAATGGCTACTCCAGGCTCTGTTCAAAGACACAGGCTTAAAATTTCTAGTCTTAGAGGAACACTGTGGTCAAATCTACTATGCAGCTCAGCCCATTCCAGCCTCACATGGGAAAATTCCTGCTCACTCGCAACTACAGAGTGAACTTAATGGATTTGGAAAACAAACAAATAAACAAAGTAGTAGAGCTGTCAGGCATGAGGAGCCTGGGTGCCAGGTTAGCACTGGTAGAATCCCAAAGATAGTTTCATCTTCCCTCCACATCCACACAAAAAGATGGAAAGTAGGTGTAAAACAAGCAGTTGCTCAAAAGTATTCTGCGGTTGCTGAGAACTAGCCTTTGAGACACTGAACTTTGAACTGAAGAAGCAAATAGCATGCAGGATATTTTTCTTTGTGCAATGCTCTATCCAGTATCCAACCAGAAATTTGGATCCACATTAAGATATCTAAACTTAGGTTTTCCAATCTCTCCAAGATACCACTGCAGTTACTGGAAACTTAAAGGCTATTCAAACACACCTAAAACTCAATTGCTACACTTGGTCAGCTGAATAGCTGCAAAGCTAAATTAAACTTTAAACCCTAAATCTGGAAGCTGAATCTCCCCACACTGTGTTTCTCTGTGGCAAACAGTTGGAATTGTGCAGCAAGAAATGATTGTAGCAATAATCAGACTGGCTCTACCTCGAACAAAGAACTTGGTCATGGAAAGGCAAGGCTGAACATGTGTTCATACACTAATGAAACAGGTGATTCCTGCCAAAAAGGATAAAATGAACAAACAATTCTTCCCTTGATTTGACAGGTCAGTTTTAAGATCTTGTTACAAATACAAAGTTTTTGATCTGGTTTACGGCATCATGCTCAGTGTGTGAATAAGAAAGTGTTGCTACCAGCCATTCAGAGTAGGAGACTGAATTACATTAGAGCTTTTTGGGATTTGCTTTCAAACAATCAGTGTCAAGGGTCATAATTTTCCATATGTCTCTCTTCTGGAGTGTGTAGTAGTTATCCCCCTATTACCTGCAACAGTCACTGATCAATTTCAGTTTTTCTGTTGAATATTGGGACCTTCAGATATCTCCATATGGCAAACAGGATTGATAAAAAGGTTGATTTTTCCAGAAATTATACACAATTTTTTTTTGAGGGGAAAAACACACTATATTCTTGTGGACTGGAGAAAGAAATGCGGACACTGACCAGAAAATATGACTGGTGGGAAATAACAGAAATAAGGAATAATAGTTTAAGTAATTTAAAAACTAAATTCTAATAGAAGTGCCTAAATACATTGCAACAAAATATTGGAAAGGAAATATATATTCTTGTACACTCTTAAAACTCCACAGAGCTGATTTGTTTTACATTTGAAGCAATGACCTGTTCCTGCTGGTTTCAATTGATTTTACTAGTAAAAGCTTTCTGAGGTGAATGTATCTGATACCAAAACCAGGATAATTTATGGACTGGGATAATTAAATGAATAATTCAGGGTTTTAACTCAACTTGATCATATTATGATGGAGAAATTTAGTCATAATATATGATGTTGACTTAATTATTGTAAACCAAACTAGGTGGTCTAAGACATGACGCTTCTGGGCATGTGATATTGGCCTGTCATGGTACACAACCAAAGGGAAAACTTCCTTTTTCCTAAAGATGCAGCTTATGGAAAACTTTTCTTGCTTACATGTTTAATAATTTAAGAGGATGAGTTCTGATCTGTCAAAGAATATTAAAAGAGCTATCTGGAACAACCTTGCAAAGTAGTTCAAATGTATGCAGTAACAAATCTTGGAGTCAAATGTTCAGTTATTGGAGTCCACAGTGAAAAACGGGTACTTCCAGGGATTGACTCCTCTCAGCTGTTAGACAGTGAGCTGCAGAATTGTCACCTGTTTCTCTGCATTAATTAAAGAGGAAGCTGAGATCACTTGCATACACTAAAGTTCAGTTTTAGGTGGTCACAGCTGAACGAATCCTTCCCTTACACTGTGATTTGTAAAACAAGCATTCTCTTTGGGGACAAATGTTTCCAGGTACATACTGTAGGTGGATGGACCTACATGTGAGACTGCACCATCCTAATCACTGATGCTGCTTAGATGAGTTTTGTCACAAGGTAGGTAAAAGACTCTTCTTTTTTTTGGTGTCTGAGGCACAGGCTGGGAATGAAACTGGCCCCTGCTAGAGCCCTTGCACACAGCACACAGCTGCCACATGTGTGAGTTCCCTCCACACAGCACAGGTCTCAGGAGATGGGGAACCTGCTCAAAACAGAATTGGGCATGAGCACAACAGTTCTGCAACTGGCTTTGATTCATCTTGGATTTGCATTCATCTTGTTTGATTTCTGCCCATTTGGAAATTTTAAAAATTGCTTTCAGATTCACTGAAATATGAAAAAAAAAAAGTCAGTTAAAACATGTCAGTTAACATGTCAAGCGATACATGAAATAATACTGAAAGTTAAACATGAAGTAAATAGTCAAGTAAATAGCACAGATCAGATGCATTAAATTAACACAAAGGAAATATGCACATTTATTCTGAGGAAACAAAAAATGATCAGTAGATCCACTTAAACCAATGCAAAAAAAATGAGTCTGACCTGATGCATCACTAAGAAAAACATGTGAAAGCCCATCTTTCTCTCTAGGAGAAGATGCTCTAAACTTCCCAGACACAGACACTTTAGGAGTGATTAACAACAGCATCAGTTGATCTTTGTGCAATGTTTTGGAGATCAGTCTCCTCACTAAAGAGGAAGGTTGATAGATGCATCCAAGATTACTAATTTTCAGCTGTTTCTAGTTTAACTAACATGTAAAATGCTATGTACAACAGCCATGGTTTGGAGGCATTGTTTCTACGTTCCTTTTTTAATTTTAGCAGCTATATTTCTTCCTCTTAATCCCTATAATAATCCTGTTTTGAGGCATGATTAATTATTTAACTTTGCCATTCTCTCAGGGAAATTATAGACTAAATTGCATGCATGTTATTAATACAAAGCACCACTTTGTTAGCTAATTTAGAATTTCACACCCACATCAAACAGGCAGATGTCTATAATCTATTATTTGTGATCCCGCTGAACTGCGCTGAGCGGACAGAACCCACACTCCTGTTCTCCCTCCCTGCTGGGAGGGCAGCATCCCATCAGGTCCCCTCAGAAACCCAGCCCTGCACACACTGCTACACCACCTTCTGAGTCTTCCAATTTCACAGCCTTTCTCCCTTAATGCCATGCTCAGTGGACACAGCTGGCTTCTCTTTTCTTTTTGGAAGTTTTTTGTTTTAAATTCCTTTACTACTGCTTCATTGCCATTGGATACACTCCGGCTCAGTTAATGCTTCTCGTTTTAACTGTGATCATTCCTGGCCCAGGCTTTGGCCCCCTCAATCAAGGGTCAGAATTTCTCCCAGAAAGAGGAGGCAAGGTAAATTTAAACTCTCCTCCCAGTTGGTTTTGCTTCTAATTAAGAAATTAAGATCACATATTTATTTCAAAAGGCCACGTGTCCCTTCTCTTCATTTTTGGCTCTCACAGTCATTTTGTATTGCAAGAAATTTCATTTTTAAGCCTTGTGCAGTACAATGTTGTTTCTCCTGTAATGCTGTTTAATGTAGCAACACAAACCTGGCAAGTGACCTGAATTTCACAGATCAACTGCAACCACACAGGAGACCTGCAACAAGAATGTTTTGTTTCCTCTCTTGATGTTCTAATTGCTGCCCATGATCCAACTGCTCCCCCATCTGACCTTGCATGCAATTTTCATCACTTATTCTTTGGAGGCTGTCTAGATGTGTGACATGTCTGCAATTCCTCTTGGTATAATGCATATTCAGCACCTGATCAACTGTGTTTCTCTGGGTGTGAGACAGTCTAAATGGAGCCATATCAAATGAATTATGTGATGTACAGGGTGTCTTCAAGTATGTCATAAGCTTAGTGTGTACGCCAGATTCGAAAGGCAAAGCCCTACTCTCTGTTGAATATTTTGCAAGGACCATCTGAGAAGTCAGATGTCTTAATAGAGGTTCTTTTTTTTAAAGCAAGCAAGAATCTTTGGATAGGCTGAGCAGCTGGAATATTGGTACAAGCTGGTGAAACTTGCTGATGTTTTCCATTTGACATATATCTTTCTTGTGACGGTCTTTTTTTCTAGTACTTTTCTTCAGTCACCTCAATTCACTGAGTGAATTCACAAAGAATGAGGGTGAGTGTAGGGGATACTGCTGAGACTTTGCCAGTACTTCTACAATTCTGCATATGTTTATTGTACTCTGCATCCACCAAACACTTTCTCCCAGGGCCAGAGCAGCCTGATACCCACAAAGCTTGTGTGCACTCCTGTTGAAACACATTACATTTCTCCTTTCATTTCCCATGGTTTTTGTTAACTGGAGGACAAGATAATTCTGGATGAGAGCTTTTATTTTCATTAAAAGTTAAAGATCACCGCATGAGTATGGATCACCTTGTGGTAAGTCTTAAAACTATTTACTCATGTTTCATGCACAGTATGTTCCTTATTTCCCATATGCCTTCTCTCTCAGAAACAGCAACCTTACATGCACCAAAAAATCAAACTTTAACAATATATTTTTGTATGCACCTATATATTACTAAATGCATGTGTGACCTGGAAATCCTGCTGCACATTTTACTTTTAGAATAAATCAAGGAAATTAACATGGGGGGGGGGGGCGGGGGCAGCGGTCTATTTCTAATTTGTGAGAGCATTCCTTTTTATAACAGGAGACCAACAATCAGTGACTGGTTCAAGAGGGCCAGAGTGGTCTGGGAGTTCTTTCTTCAAGATCACCAAAGGAAGAGGGGGGGATTCTCAGATGCATTTTCTCTAATTTGTCCCTAAACCAAGCCAGACAAGCCTTCATGGTGGGGGAAAATTTCAGATCTTCTGGCCCTCAGGGGCAGCATCTTCTTCCTTTCTAGATCTGCCTGACAGACTCCCAGCATGGAAGATCTTTTCTCAACTTCCCCATCTGGTGCTGCTGGCTTGGTGGGCCTAGAAGCCATCTCTGGCTGCCACCCTGCTTGCTGGAGCCCATGTCCAGGGACAAGGCGCTGTGAAGACTTAAGGATGATCCAGCAAAGAGCTGGAGAAACCTAAATGGATCAGATGCTGGGCCATGCCTTTTCAAACTTAGATGCTCATGTTCACTTCCACTGACTGAAAATTCATAGCAGTTAGTTCCTAAAATGCTTTCACTTACCCTGCCCTCCTATGTATCACAGCTTACGATATGCCCTCTCTCATTCAAATATAGGAGGATATGCTGAAACTAACTGGGAAAAGAAACACTGACCTGAATGAGTTTTCTATCAGTTCTACAGCTGGCCATATCTTAACCCTAAATGAGAAAGCCACAGAGGACTGTCTCTTTCCCCAAAGTCTGCTATTGCACAACTGCCAGCAGACAGAGACAGTATAACCCTAAAATCACATCTCTGCCTGTGGGGCGTGCTTTCAAGGCATACAGATGTCCACTGATAGAACCTTGAGCTGAAACAGGCAAATGCAGCTGCCATCAGTGGCAAATCCAGTTATCATTAATGTTAACATTAGAAGAACTTAACTAAGGGAGATGTACATCTGGATATGTGGAACAAAAACATCAGGACCAAGGAAGTGAAATTATATTCTCAAGAATGAATTACTCACTACATGTGTACAACCAGCAGGGAGAGAACCACAGGCTGAGGAAAATATGTTCAAACTTACCAACAAAAATAAATACATGAAAGTATGATGTGAGCATCAGCTACATTTCCTAGGCAAAAGCTCCACATGGAGGTCTGAAATCCAACTATATTTGCATTTTGACATATTATCACCAGAAAAGACACAGCAATGCAGCCCCTGAGGCAAGGGAATTCAACATTGCCAGGCCATCTGGGCTTTTTTCTTATGGGTGGAAAATTTTTCTGCTCCCAAATGTCCTACAGCATTGTATAGAGGGAAGTAAAGAGGGGAAATGGGGAATGCCCTGCCTTAGAAAAAATAAAGCTATTGTAAGAAATCATCCAGACAAAAATCCTGCACACTTGAGGAAAGTGGAGATGTTTTTGCACCACCTCTCTGAACCCAAGTTGTCCACTTGCTTCCTCTTTCTTCCCAGTCTTGATGAGCTCACTATTACCTCCTGTGACTCTTCACAAAACTGTTTCACTTCCTCTCTCATTTTCTCTCTGAGCAGATCCCCTCTCTTTGATTTGCCATTACCCCTTATTCCAGGCACAACACTCCTACACTCACAGAGGCACAGGCACAGGACAGACACACACACACACACACACACACACACACGCACACACGCACACACGCACACACACACACACACACAGAAGTCCTGAGGAGATATTAGGATGAATTAGCCTTCTTGAAGGCTGTGAAGTGTGGAATAAATGGGTAGGGTGCTAAAGCTCCATGGGTCTAGTTTGATGAAGTAATTGAGGGCTGTGCATTGTTTGCTTTTGAATTACTGTGCTGCTCACAGAAGTTTCAGAATTCGGGGGGAAAAAAAGGAAAGTGCTTTGAAATGCTGTCATGGGAATGCCCACTTTGAAGCTGTGCTAGGAAACCCATCCTGGAGTGTTTATGCTCCTGGGAAAATTCAGCCCAGATGTGACAGCAGAAACAACGATGCTTGAGCCATAGTTACAAGGCCTTGCCATGAGGGAGCACTACATGAGTGGGAATGAATGGAACCAAAGTACATTTCAATCAATGAAACTATGCTGATATGCTTTGAATCAAACAAAGAAACTTGGGTCTCTACTGATGCCTTCAAGGATGGCCCTGGGGCAATGCTGTTCCAGGAGAACTGAAGAGACTCACTTGATTCTCTATGGCATCTGTTACAAGACTGATGTCTGAGTCTGAACAAATACATGCCTGACTCTGAAGTTTAGGCATGGCCCATGGGTGTATGATATTTTCTAGGCATATGTAAGCTTTGGAACTAAACTGAAACTGGTCTTCAGAATTACTTTTTGCTTATATACAACATAATATGCATACATATGTGTATACACACAAATATTTTAAGAAATTTGAATCATATATTTGTATAATCAAGCCTAATGGCAAAAGTACAAAGCTAATTATTTGACTTGACAATGAATGGTAGGTGGTTGGAAAATGCATAAGTATGTGGCAGATGCAAAAGCATTCTCTTATTTTTACTTCATTACAGAAAAGTGAACAGCATGTGAACTGGTGTGCCATGCAAGTGGCAGCTCACCAAGGACAGGAGGGAAGTGACAACCTCGTGCTCTTCGCTGGCTCACTGAAGGTCAGAAAGCAGCATAAGGCAAATTTCAGCCAGGCTTTGAAGAGGCTGTCATTAAGGCGGTTTCTATTTCCACAAATGAAGGCCACTGCAGTAGTTAGAGGGAGCAGCTGCAAGGCAAGTGGTGGGCAGGCTAGACTCAGATGTTTCCAGTCAGATATTATTCATGGATAAATAAGAGGAAAAGTGACTTTATGGATTTACCAGCACCCAGTGCTGGTGGTCAGCAAGTTCATGTCAAGCTGTTAAACAGGCCTTCCTGAATGGGACTGTGATTAGCTCCCCTTCACACCCTAAGTCTGCAGTTTAAAAGCAGGTCTTTTATCTACAGGATTCTGCCAGGCATGAAGCACGGTGGCCCACAGACAACCTCAGAAGTCTCAAACCATCTGGCTACTTAGATTTTAATGCTACCAAAGATGTCTCTATCATCTCAATAGCAGCTTAGTCAGCCATTTCTACCCTTACCTTATTTTTATCTACAAGGTTCTACAGTAAAGACCAACTGGCTCAAGAAACCATTTCAAAACTCAGCCACTATGACTGCCTTTGTTTTACACATCTAGTGGACATAAATTCTTGTCATTTTGTCTTATGTGAATAGCAGGATTTATTAGATCAGACAGGTCATTAAGTAATTTTTTTCTTTAATAATGTCTTTGATTCAGTGAACTCAAATTTATGCTCTGTTATAGTGTGCTAACAGCTATTTTTTTGGCTAGGAAAACTAGCAATAAATCTGAATTTAATAAACTGACAATAGAACACTAAATGTGAAAGAGATTCAAGACACTAATTTTTCCAGTTATTTAAAGCAGTGAATCCTTGCATAACTGCAAGACTAATCCCAGACTAAAAGTATATTCTCTAAAAAACTATCTCATTGATCACAACATGCAATTCTGCTCAATGTGAAGGTTTTTTAAAAGCCATCAAATTATTGCTCTGGTTGCCAGTGGCAGTGTGCTCTTTTCACCTGCCAAAAAAAGAAACAGAATTTGGGAACACAGTTCTGTAATGAATAAGTGCACACACACCTCTGTGTGTACTCCCTGCTCTTCCTGTCACTCCCTTTCTCTGCATTTACACACACACAAAAACAGAAAGAAGACTTGGAGCACAGTGGAACAGGTTGCTCACCTTGTGGAATTTACATCCTTCAAGATTTTGAAAACCCAGTAGGACATGGACCTGATCAACTTTGCCTTGCTCAGAGTCCACCCTGGCTTAGAGAAAGAGGAAGGACTTGTGTCCAGCAGAGGTCACATCCAATTTAAATTATTCAACAATTTCATGAGCTCATCAGCTTCCTGCTTTGTTCCATACTCATGAAACATTTCAGTAGCTCCATGCACATACCCACAGCTTTTCCACATAGGGAAAATTTCTGGCAAAGCTACAAAGGATGTATCTGGGAACAAAGATAGAGTGGCTGTGCATGGCACTGACTGGACAGGTCTCAACATGCTCAAGCAAAATGCAGCAGAAGCAGTAAAGCCACAGGGCACAGCTTCACCACAGAAATGTTCACACACAAGTCATGCCATTCCTCACTCTGATCATCCCAGCACATTGGGCAGTTCATCCCAACCTGTCTTGTCTTTAAAGGACTTTACTGAGGCATTATGTGATGGGCATGCATGCTGCATATGGGAACCACTCACGACTAGGAGTTTTAATGACATTCTAATTTCTGAAAACCCCTCCAGCTACATACCTCTCATGGATACTTGAGGTCTGTGTCTCCCAGCCCAGTCTTAACTAGATCTTTAAAATCTACATAGCTAAATTAAATACTTTATATGCATCTGTATGTATGTAACTCAAAAGCTTTGGTGGGCAGACTGCCTATGTAAGGTTCTTTTATTGAAATTTGCCATCTTCCACAGTGTTTCATCTGCCACTCACATAGCTTTGAAAGGAGAGGGCATGTGCTGAGCTTGCTCCAGAGCACTGTAAAACAAATGCACTAGGAACAAAAACCAAGATACCAATCTTTTCCTATGAGTCTAGCCTGGGGTCAAGGAAACAGAACTGCAATCATAAGGGAATTTTCTTGTATGTATGATGGGGCAGAAGACGAGGTAGTAATTACTTCAAAGCAGACATACCCTCAGTCCTTCTCAAGACAGTCACAAGGGTGGGAATGTCACCTTTCGATATCTGAGCCCAGTGCTTGAATTTTCTTTTCACAGCTCTCCACTTTCAAGAAGAACCCCAGTGAATCACACTGTTTGGCTATAAAAAGGGAAACTAAAAGAAATGTCAAATGTCACAGTGGCTTTTTCACGTTATCTCTCTGTTCAGACAGGAAGCAGGAGTGCATCCTACTCATGGCGCAGATAGGGGAGACAGCTGCCTCCAGAGTCTCTTTATCAGAGGGGACTGCCCCTTTCAGAGAACCACAAGGTTGTTTTCTTTTCTCCACACAGTTTTGTTTTCTGGCCCCTGTTCTGCCAATCTAACTCACACTCTGGGACACAATGTTTTCAGGTGTCGTGTCTGTTAAAATTTGTTCTCATTTCCATTTCAATCCATATTTTGAACCATATTCATCTACTCTTAAATCATAGGGAGTGGCTGAGAAAATAATATTTTATTTTACATTTCAAAGCTGGACTGTCATCTCATTTAATGTAGTGGGTTTGAAACTGGTTGAAATCCATGCCACATGGGTAAAATGGCTCAGAATGCATTAATGCATCAAGCTAGGCTCAGACTTCTTCCTAGGCAAGGTCAGTCAAAAGGTCTTGCAGCCACATAATCACACCACTCAGAATGAGCATTGTTGCAGATCCCCCATGAATGTTTCTTGCCTCACCTACTGACAGGCAGGTGTCTCCAGGTGTCTCACATGTCTCAAAGGGGAGATAGCCTTTCAGCAGCTCTCTCGCCAAATTTTCTCATTCTATTCTCAAATACATTCCCACTTGTTAAGGCTCAGAAGCTGTGTGCAGTCCAAACAATAAAGTACCTGGCAACTATAGCACATATGTGTCATATTCTGTGTGTTAATAAGGGCTGCACAGAGCTAGATCAGACTGTGGAGACAGCTGCAGGATCACCTTCTCACAACTACAGCTGTCAGGTAAGAAACTATCAACCAGCCTCAGACAGGCAAAGTTACTTCTTCTCTTCAGGAAGATTGACAGTCCAAATCATGGTCACTTTTAGAGACTACAGTAAATGGAGAGAGCAGACAGGCACTAGACAAATGGTGTCTTGAGCAGATCCCCTCCTTGGTTTTGGCCTTTAATGCTGAGGTTGAATTTCTCACGCTCCTACAGATAGGAAAGTAGTGTTTGCAGCCCAATTAGCCTGTAATGGCTCTTCAAGCATTTGTTGATGATAGTAATCTGGGCTTGAAGTCTTGGCATGTAAGGGATGCTTGTGATTGATTGTAGCTCACGTTGTCTTGCACTGGCTGAAGGCATGTAGAAAGGACAAGGGTCACTTAGTGCTATCACAAACTAAGGCCTCTAACATAAGGCATCCCTCAGATATGTACCCTGTTGCCCATGTGCTGAGCTTTGTTAGTGAGATTGTGCCAAAGCTCAGGCTAGAGAACTATCAGCTTTCTGAAAGAACAGCATTATAACACCACAGACAAAGCACTCTTATGTGCTTTGTGCTGTGCAAACTGAGACCAAGTGGTAAATGTGTCAGTTTAGGAGTGTTTTGGACCCAAGAAGCAATGGAATGTCCTTTATATCTTTCGAAATGAGAGTCTGTTTGGATTAAAATGATCTCCATGTAAGCAAAAAAAAAAAAATACCAGCCTTCCCATTTCAAAGCTGGCAGGGCTTCTTACACAGGCCTCTATTCAAACAGTGTAAGGGAAGAGGAATAGGGGACTTTTTTGTTTAACTCAAATGACGTGGTGTGTGTTTCTAACATAAAAAGCAAGACAAAAAATGAGCTCTGTCTGAGGCAAAAGATTTAGAAGAAAAAGGAAAGTATGAATGTAGGAAGCTGTCTGAACACAAAGGCAAGGAAAATGAACACTTTTAGTCATTGACAGAACATGCATTTTTATGAGTGTTAACAGAAATTTGGTGTGAGGATTCCGATAATCACATACTAGCCAGTACAGCTGTTCTACAGGCAGAAAGAGAAGAAATTGTATGAACAGTGGGATCTAAGAGAAGTCTTTTGAGCATGTTTTAAGAACAGTTTCAGGCATTTGGGGAAGATCTGAGATTGACAACCTAGTAGGGTTGAAAACTGTGGTTGATAACAAGAAGGAAATTCCGGCTGAAGAAAGGCAAATCTATATGTCAGCTAAAAATAACTACAGCCAGCCATCCTACCAAAGCCCAGAAGCTCAGGAAAGCACTGAGGAGTGGCCAGTCTAACCCAGGTTCCTTTTTTCCAAAAGCTGGAAAAGCCCAGTGGTGGACAGCACACTGTAGAAAAGGTCACTATGTACAATTTTGCCACAAAGATGAATGTAACAAAACATATCATTAAGATAAAATTATCAAATATAACTTATTACCTCAGATTTAATTGTCACATGCCCCTGCTAAGAAATCTCCATTACCATTTTTACTCTATGCCATTTTTACTCTACTCCCATTCTCCTTACAAAGAAAATGCTACCCTCTGGCTATACAAGTACCAAAATAATCTCCACTGTGCTCTCCTTTTTCCCCCAGATGAAACCCATTCAGCTATCTAGGTTTTTGTTACTCCCCAGGAACTCTACTTACAAACTCAAAGCAGTCACCTGCCTGCTCTGCTTAAGCCCTTTTCTTTGATTCTGTTCTACTCACACTTCTGTCTGCTGCTCTTCCCACTTCTCACCTCACTCAGTAACACAAAGCCAGAGTCCACCTCGGCCTTACCCTATCTCACCTCTGATGACATTTGACCCATCCTGCAGCCTGGCTATACCCACACTCCTCTTTGCTTCCCTCACAAGTTTCTCCTTCTATAATCTCTCATGGCAACATATCCAGCCTCGATGCTTCTCTACTCAGTTTTTACCTCCTTCCTCTGACAGTCTGTTCCATGGTTGTACCATTTCTAACCCTACTGCAGACAGCCAAACCATTTTCTCCATCATCTTCCAGACCTAACAGAGATGTGCTTTTTCTGCTCCCACTGCCAATAAAGCCACCTTCTCATTAAGATCCTTCTTCATCTCTAACACTCCCCTTGTCTGTCTCTTTCTTCTTTTCCTTTTCATTTTTGCACAACTCTCCTCAGATTGTGTCTCCTGAGAAATTTTGGAGTTTCTCATCCTCTTTCCACTTTCACTCATCCTTGGATATGGATACTTGTGTGCTAACAAACTCATCCTATAGATGTTGATTTCTTTGCACTTGTTTCTTTCTGTTGTCTGCATCCATGCCTCAACCTTCTCTCTCACCTAAGACATCACTCCTCAAACTATGTTATCTCTTTGTTCTCTCTGTTGTTAAATTACAGCTGTGACCAAGTCGCTTTCAGCACTATCCATTGCTCTCAGACAGAACTCTTCACCTGGGATCTTCCAGTCCATTAGCATTTGCATTCAACATTTTGTGCTTTCCCCCTACCAACAGCTTTGCTGATGCTCTCTTGCTGCTGTGATTCTTTCCCCTCTTTTTCCCACTGCAAGTATTATACTGGCACTGGCTCAACTGCAACAACTGTTCCTCCAAGAGCAGGCTGACAACTGCCACTACGAGTTTGTTCTCTCCTTTTTCCATTCACTCATTTCATGCAGCACTTAGCACAGTGGGCTTCTGGCCCACCAGCGAGGCATCTTAAGCACTGCACTGAATGCAAATATAATCACATGGCTCTGGAAGTTGTTCTTGCCATTCATATGAATAGCTAACTGCTTTTTATTAATTAACTTTTGGCCACTGTGAAGTTTTGTAGCAATCTTTATGCCGCTTAAGACCGGCCCTCTCCTTCAGGAATGGTTGAATAATAGCACCAGCTGGATGTATCGTAATTATCACAGCCTCAGCACTGTGGAAATATAAGACTTCTGGTGGGTGGAAGCCATTGCCTCTTTCTTTTCCTGTGTGCCTGGGCTTATCACAGGATGTCATTCAAGGTTAAAAAGCTTAGCATCCCTGCTGATCATGCCTTTCCCCCTGGAAAAAACATGTGATGGATACGATCACAAAGGGTTGTATTTCAGCTGTGCAGTCTGTTCAGGCTTGTCCATCTTTACCTTACCCGTGGTGTCCCAAAACCAACATGTGACCCTGTGCACATGAGGCATTAATATCTGGATTCCATTCTAGTGACACTGAGAGCATCAGATCGTTGTTGTGGGGCTGCTCGCTCAGAAAGCTGGAAGCAAATGAGCAGAAACACAGCAATACTGTCTGCTTTATACATCAAAGAGGGAGACTGACCTTGGTTTTCCCATTTTTCCCTTTTTAATGCTAAAATCCTTAGGGGACCTTGACACATTTGAGAACTACCTGGCCTACAGTTGCCCATTCCCCTTTCCTTCCTGTCAGTGATGCCTTCACGGTATGTTATGGAAAAGGCTGAATATATTTTTCTTGCTCTTAGGTGAGAACACACAGAATTTCCACCCTGTGTCTTCCTCTCTACTTCTAAAAAGATGCCTCTAAACATTTTGTCCCCAAGAACACCCATGTCCTCTGCAGGGCTGCTCTCAAGGAGTTATCCTCCCAGCCTGTGCTCATGTCTGGGATTGCCCCAACCCAGGTACAGCACCTTGCACTCAGACTTAATGCTTTGAGCAAAGACAATAATAATTCCCAGTGAAAATTCTATAGTAAGTATATGCTTGCCTTGGCCTCCATTTGAGGATATGTTATGCCTCAGTTTATCCAGATTTGGGATTGAGGCCTCACATACTCCACAGCCAACTTCACTGTAATTGTACTGGCAAAGTTCCCAGGTTCTACAACAATCTGGTGGAGGCAAAAGCCAATTCTGCCACTGCCTCTTTTCTGCTGCAACAAAGGATATATTTAATTAAATAAATATCAAGATTAACAATGAGGACAGTGCAATGGTATCTCTGTTACCCCCCCAAATATCCCTTTTCCTTTATTTAGAAGCCTCAGTTTTCAAAATATCCACATTGGGGTTCTTTATATCAGTAGCTTCTGCCTGCATTGTGGCATTTGTAGGGAATACTCTCCCCTAAGCAAAATCAACAGGATACTTTATGAAAATACCTTACTGTTTCAAATTATGAGAAAGCACTTATAACAAAAACCAGTCTAATAATGTGTTCCTAGGTTTAAGTGTGAGCTCTCTACACTGCCTCTCTTCTTACTTGAAGACTATTTGCATATTATTGTCTCCACTAATAGAATATATCAGTGTTCTCCTTTGTACATCTCCCATTTATTGCTCCTTTCTTACAATATTACTGTAGTGCTTAAAAATTACAAACAAACTCAGATTTTTGTTAGACAGATACAATGATTTTTTTTATATAAGGTGAAAGATCCCCCTAGAACTGTGAGGTAATTTTTGACCTTCTAAATGTAGGGAACAGCCTCAGCTCTGCTGATTGTTAAAAATGCAGATAATTTGAATGTAAATTCCTTGGGCAAAGTAACTAAATGGGCTGCAGAACTCCTTTGCCTGGACTGACCTTATGACTAAAACACTGCCAAAATTTTACACATTTTCCTGTGGTCTGTTCCCCAGACAATGAAATCCAAGCTGCCAGATTTTTCATTAATTAGTTCTTCAGTGATGGTAGAAAAGCAAGAAGAATATAAGCTCAGATGTGTTTGTTTACTTAACATCTGCTGCCCCTTATCCTCAGGTTTCACATTTCTTTAGCAAATAACATTTTCCTCCATTATCTCATAACTACAGTGTGTCCACACTTTCCTTTTCATTCCTTGTACGCTTTTGTCTCTCATTACTTTTTTCCTGGTGTTGACATTAGGGGATATGCAAATCCCCTGTCCCTTTCCTGGGGACTGCCATTCCATGGGATGAAAAGATGACTCCTGGAAAACAAGCTGATGTTTTTTGAACCCAGAGCATGTGTGAAGGTGGCTCTGCTATATGGACCAGCTCTGGGAAGATGGAAGAGCTTCTGTCCATGTACTAAAGTAAAAAGAGTCATTCTGTTTGGGCAAGGAAATTGCCCAAACTTTTTTGTCCTCTGCCTGACTTTCCTGCCGAACTCCATAGCTCTTGCTCTTGTTCCTGGGGAAGGAGGAAAGAGCCTCTAGGATATGTTAAAAAAAAAAAAAAGAAAAAGAAAAAAAAAGAAAAAATAGAAGAAAAAAGAGTGGGAGGGTGTTGGGCTGACAACTGTCTGAACGATAAAGAGAGGTATTTTTTAAATTATTAAAAAAAGGTATTAGGGGAAAAGTATTGAAAAAAGTATTTTTTAAAAAATTTTTTAAAAAAAAAGTTTTTTTAAAAAGTGTTTTTTAGAAAAGGTATGAGAACCCCCCGAAAGCCCAGGAGGAAGCTGTGTCACGGAGCGGGGATGCGCGGGGGCTGCCCCGGGACGCGGCCGCGGCGGCAGCGAGCACAGCGAGCCGCGGGCACCCCCTGCTGCCACCCAGCCTCCACCTGCTGCCGCCGTGCCCTCCTCGCAGCTTCTCTCCCTCACACTTCCCCTTTATCCAAAAATGATGGAATAGGGCCTTGCCCTCAGGGGATCACCTGCAGGTGCTGAGAAAAAAGGGTAGGTGTGCAGGCAGATCAGGTGAGAGACGCTAACACAAGATTCACATATCCTGGTATGTGCTGCATACTTTTGACTGGGTTTGGTAGGCAATCCACCACTAAGACACACACATAGACCTTATGCTGACCTAGTTGCAGATGGCCCTGCTAATTGCAAGGGATGTTGGACTAAGATGACCTTTAGGAGTCCTTTCCAACCCAAACCACTTTATAATCCTATAAATGAAGAATGATGAAAATTTGAGCTCACTCACAAGCTGTCTGAGTTGGTGTGGCACAAGGCTCTGCACAGGTATTGACCAGCAAAACCAATACTGCTACTCAGCTAGGCTAGGAACTGCATCTTGTCAACTCTCCCTTTCACCTTCTCTGCTGTCCAGTGGTTTTCCTTCTTTCTGGATACCACCCTTCTTCCAGGCTTTGCAGGCTTTCTTTTTCCTTATACTAATTTTCCTTCTTTCGTGTATGTCCCCTGTCTCCCCCTTCCTTCTCCTAAACATAGGAAGTTTATGGTGGAAGGCTGAAGGAGGAGAAAGCAATTCTCAAGAACCAAGTGCACAACATGAGGAATAAGGAGAGGGGCTAAAAGGTGGCTGTCCTGGGAGGCAGAATTTCTCTAGTGGTTCCTAAGGATTGTTTCCTTCAAGCTGTCTGATGTCATGGAAGCCAGGGAATGAGCAATCTAGCTCATGTAAGTCTTTTTTTTCTGGGCAAAACATTATGTACTTGCTTAACAGCCCATAAAGTAAACATAAATGCCTAAGCCCAAGAATGTCATTTCAGCTAGGAGCATCTGTATCAACATCATGGTGACTTTGCTTGCCTCCTGTTACTGTGTCCTTGAGGTATATACATATATTATTTTTTATTCATCTTTACGAGTTTGGACAAGCACTGTACCCAATGCTCAAAAGTCACTGTAGCTTCAACTCTACAACACAGAGGGTATGTGAGATCAAACAAGGTAAATTCTGAGCTTGTAACAATTAATTTTTTAGCTTTATTCAAAAGTAGAATAAGCAGCATTAATTCAGGAAAGCTAGTTACCATGTAATAATACCTAGGGCCCACAACTGCTGAATAATTTAGAGTAAACTTTGCATCCAGTGCCATGAATTACACTCTAAAAAGAAGAGTATACAGTCAAACCAGTTAATTCAGCTTGAAGTATCTCAGTACTGATTCAGGATTTATGCCTGTATTTAAATCATATTCCCTCAGTCTACACTTCCATCTCCAGCAAGATCTGCCCATCTGCTTCAAGCCATGCAGAGCTAAGCCCAGTATAGTCTTAGCTGTGCATTCCAGTCTGGGACTCATGTTTCCTGTATGATGTGCATGTGTCTCCTCCACACACATCAGTCCTGTTCAAATAATACTGGAACCCTGACTGACCTTTCAATACTAATGACAACACACTCTAGAAAGTACTAGGAGAGAGGTTTTCAAAGCAGCTGAAGGAGATAGATAGGTATCTTGTGGGATTTTCAAATGTGACTAAACAGGCCAGTTGGCTGACTCCCACTGCTTTCATGAAATCAGTAAGAGTTGAGTACTTAACTTCTTCAGTCATGTTTGGAAACTTTACCACAAGCATCTGTGAAAAACTAATAATTTTGGGACATTTGCCCTTCTTACAGATGAGTTCTGCCCAGGCACACATTAAAACAAACAAAAAATCTTCCCAAAACTGATTATAGCCTACCTAGTGTACAAAAGTGCTCAGAAGAGCTGGGTAGTTCTGGGCAAGACATACTGAACCAGCTTTAGCTCTGGGTCCATATGCTTTGTATCCTGGATTGAGACCCAGCAGAAACTGGGTTAGCTCTGTTTTCATGAAGGCTGATCATCCTCAAAGCACCTACATACAAATAGGAACAAGAATGTAAAGCCAGAGTGATAAGTAGAGAGCACCTGCATTTGGAACAGCTGCTTCATGTATTTGGTTTCCAAAAGAAAAGTGAAAAAAGAAAGGCTCTGCATCTCCACAACTTGTTCCCCCCTCCTACCCTGGTAACCTGGAGCATTTCTACCAGGTAGCCAGCAACCTGCAGCTACATTCCAGAGGCCTCACACCTGGGAGTGCCAACAAACTGTAGGCTGTGACCTGGTCAGCATCATTTTGCCTGCCACTCCAGAGGCATTGCAGGTGGATTACTCTTCATTGACAGCCTCTTGAACAAAGAGGCTGCCACCACAGATAGATGAATAAAGACTTGCAAGAAGTGCAATTTTTTTAGTAAAGTCAGCTCTGGTTTGAGAAGCATTTGTTTATATATACATGATACAGCTGTCTTCATGGCAAAACTTTCATTTACCTTAAATGTTTAAGGTTTAATGTTGAAAAAATGTAAGAAAAATGTTTAAAAAATTAAACAAGAGCTTTTCTGTCTCAATTTCAGTCTGCTGTAGAAATCAGCAGTTCTCCGCTGAACTCATCACTAGCATGTGAAAAACATTTTGGGAGGTCACATCACACAGGTCTTCCCCACAAATCAATGCACTGAAAAAAAGAAAGCACCATATATATTGCTTATCCCTTATGCACAGATCTAGATTAATCCAATTTGACCTTTAATTCATTTTAGCCACATGGTCAAAATGATCCATGCTAATCTGTCCAAAATTGTCTGCCCTTCTGTGCCAAGCTCACACTTGCATTCAGAGCCAGACACACATACCGGCACTGATCCTCATCCTCTGGTCACTCTGAGCCAAGCCTCCACCTCCAGCAGTATTTGCATTCAGGCTAGAAGAGAAGACATCATCCTGGTGGGGACGTCAATGTGGAGCTCCACATTTACAACCCTGTCACCGGACTAAATCAAACGGTATGTGGTCCATAACACTGTCAGGAAGGTAGGGAATGCCATTCGGCATCTGATTAAGAATGATATATTTAGTCAACCCACATAATAATGTTGTTTTAGGACTAAAATGAAAAACTACTGGCAAATGCAATAATCTTTTCTTTCAAATGGTGAAGAGGATATGCAAATACACCAGAGTATAAAAACCTAGCGATACTTATGATACAGGATCCTGGGATCAGGACAGGGATGCTTTACAGCCTGTGTGCTCTGCCTTTTGCCTCTTATTTGTTGTTTACACTTAGGAATAGAGCTGTGTGGGATGGGATATTTAGGAATTGTCACCACACGAATGACATATGGGTGCTGCCTGGCTCATGGCATCTTTATGATGGTGTGACTTCTAATCCAGACATATGCAGATTAGCAGCGGATTCAGTCATGCTGAAAGCATCCAGAGCTTCCTTTTAAGCACCGATCCCTTTCTGACTGGCAGCGATGTGACTGTCAGCTACTGTTTCCTGATTCTCCCTCACATGACTGCTGAGAGCCGTGATACACTGCGCTTGGTGGCTATCTCATTTCCAATCAGTGTACTGTGGCAGCAGACAGTAACGGGGGTTTCTGTTCCTGGATGGGTGCCACAGTGTACTTGGAGACATTTGCTGCTTGCATGTGAGTTTTGGAATCCCCTTTCACAATCAGAAGGTCTATGGAAAAAGAAATCCCTACCACAGCATGAACATAATACTGGCTCTGCGTGATGCCAAAAGCATTAATCCCCCTCAGCCTTAAGGCCGTGTGCCTGTGGATTCCAAATGTCCCAGTTCACTCAGCACATTTCTCTCGACCTTATGTGTGATTTTTTGATAATTATAACATCACATGATAGCATGCTACGCTGTCTTTGAGTTATGAAATTGAAGCTTCACATTAATAGAAAAATTCAGGTAAATATTTAAATCCATGCATAGGAGAATGGAGAATCCACTATTATGGGCTGCAAACCTGACCGTACAGTAGCTTCTAAATTTGGGGATGAGTAGCTTTTACCTTGGAAAAATGACACTCCCGTTTAAATAAAAATCTCCAAGTTTGATTTTCATTGAAAGCTCATGGATCTCCGTCTGTAACTCTCACCGGCAGTAGAGCCTCCAGCCCCACTTAATTCATGCCAGGACTCCACTTAATATGTTTATAAATGAGGAACAGGTGACTAAATGCTATGTTGAGAGGCACAACAGAAATGCTTTTGACAGACAATACAAGGGCAAATGGTAGGAGAAGGGGAATGGCTTTAAACTGACAGAGGGTTGAAATTTGTCACTGTGAGGGTGATGAGGCACTGGAACACGTTGACCAGACATGCTGTGGCTGCTCCATCCCTGGGAAGTGTTCTAGGCCAGGCTGAATGGGGCTCTGAGCACTCTGGTCTAGTGGAAGGTGTCCTGGTCCATGGTAGGGGGGTTGGCACTAGATGACCTTTCAGGTGCCTTCCAACCCAAACCATTCTATGATTCTATTATTACTTTTGGATTTGTCTTTTGTACCAAGTGCTGATTAGGTTTTGAATGTAAAAAGTAAACCTGAAAACTAGGGCCAGAATTTTTCCTTTCTTTGGCTTTTGAGATTCTAGATTTACAAAATGTTTATCTCTACAACACCTATCATGGCAGGGAGTCCATTCAGTCCTGCTGCTGTCACTGTCCCCTCTCGGAAAAGCTGCTTGGGCTGCTGCAAGAGATGCTATGGCATGAGGAAGCAGGAAGCAACAGGCAGCACACAGCTAGCGGGGACAACTGGTTATCCCACCAGTACTTATGACCAGTGGTAGAAAAGGCTGGTGTTCCTGTTTATGGGAATGAAGAGCAAGGTTCCACTTCTATGGCACAGACTCTATGCGGCAGCAGTGCACGCGCCACACATTCCCAAAATTAAGACACTCCCTTCCATGGACAATACATCTGCTTGTCCATCAGTCCTATGGCCAGCACAACTGGCACACCTGTAAGAGAACACAGCTCTTGCCAATGTTCCTCAGACAAGAGGAAAGAAGGAGAAAAACAGAGATGTTTGCAAACAGTAATTTTATTCCCTTTCCCATCTCCTACTGAATTTTTTTTAACCCTTTTTATATAATTCACAGCATGTGAATTCATCAGTGTCACTGTCCCCTCATTGTCCACTGAGCGTAATTAAGACAGATTGTTGCAGAGAAAGGAATTAGAAGTGATGCCAAGCAAATGTGTTAAAACAGACCACTAGAAACTGAAACCATGTAAACCATGTTTTGTTGCCTCCAATCTGGGCATTGCAGAATGGTTTCAGTTATTTGGCATGTCATGAAGGCCCAGCAAATGTACGAGTCTTAAGGAATGTAGCAGGAGTGAGATCAGCATGATCATACAGAGACTTCTGAAAAGTTCGTAGAATTTATGTTTTGATACTAAAAGAGCTCCTTTCTGTTGAACTTTCCAAACTTGTCTATAAAACATGCAAATTCAATCACATGGTTGATAAACACTGCAGGAAAATTACCATTTTCTGCACTGCGTTGTAAATGCAATTCAGCAGGACTGATGGAGAGGAAGCTTCAGGTTTCTCACTTTCCTTTGTATTACTGAGTGGGGACCATGCACTGAGATCAGCTGAGTGTGGGTCACCAAGACAAATGACAGTGAGGTTCACCACTGATCTTCCTGCCTGCCTCACAGGTCTGCCAGCCATCAGCAGTGTGGGCACCAGACACTTCAGCTGGAAGGGACCTGTGGGAGTCACCTACTCCAGCACCCTGCTCAAGAAGGGCAACTTCAGAGTCAGACAGTGGCTGATTAACAACTAAATGAAACACAACAGAAACACCAGGGGTAAGTATGTGTGTTGGATGTACAACATCAAATGGAGAATTCACAAGAATTTCTTAAGTACATTTTTATTTAAACACTATTTAACAAACATATTTTAATGGGACACCGACATACAATCAGCTCTCTCAGGTAAATGCTGCCAGAAAACAGCAACTGTAAGCTGTTCAAATTTAGTAACAAATTGAGCAAAGGAAACCTAATGCTTTAATCCAAACACAAGCAGCAGATCAAAATCCTGATACCATTATCAAACACATTAATGGCTTTAGTGTTCTTTCAGATTTTTATATCTTTTTTTAGGAACTGCAATTTAACCTTGTTAAGTAGGAGTTTCTGAGGTTTTTTGGAGGGGATAGGCTCTCTCCAGACCAAAACAGAGAAATACAAGGAGAGAACTGAGAGCAAGCATGTGCTCTCAGTGTCAGGCAGCTGAGAGTGACCAAATCTGCTCCTCATTTACTTCTGTACAGCTGGAGAGCTCTAACAGTACTCTGCCTGCTCTGCTCATGTTTCCTTTTTACAGGGGACAGACTTAATCAGAAAGCTGGAACAAATTGCACCTTTGGTTAAACCATCATGCATTCTAACCGTTGCTTCCTCTTTCCCAGTATCTGACATCAGAGCCATGCTGTTTGAGGAAGTCACAGTTGCAGCAATTGTTTCTAACCAACGCTCCCTTCTATTTTAGGCTGGCTGAGAATGATCCCATCCCTTTAGACTCTGATTCTGACTAAATACATTTATATCTGCAACCTGTACACCAAAGACTAACGTTTAAGAAGACCAGAGGACAAGATATTTCCAGACAGAACAAAGGAGCAAAAAAAGAGAAGCGTGGCTTTAAAAAAAATATTTATTTTGTATTGATTTGAGATTCTTTAACAACAACAGCACTTTGATTGATGCAAAGTCACAATGAAGTCACAGTAGACTTGGTGTGATGAATGCTCCTTTGACCTTTAGAGACGGTTGGCCTCATTCCCCCACTGCTGTGCACCTTGGGTTGTAATTTATACCTGTGGCAAAGTGCTTACCAAAGCAGCATGGTAGCAGTTTATAGCATCTTGTGCAAATCACAACACAAGGAACGAAGCAGGGGGAAATCAGGCCCAGTGCCTTCTCCCACAAGGCATCAAAGAGGGGATCTTTTATAATTTACTACAATACTGCCTAAGCACCAACCTAAAGCGAGGCCCTGCCAGGCACCCTGCCAACACGGAATAGTGGATGGCCCAATGGCTTGGCTACAGGGGGAAGCTACTGCTCATTAAATGGAGGTGTGTGCAGGGAGAGCAGCTCTTTGACGCCTGGAAGGAACCAGAGCAGCTAGTGAGCTCCAGAGCTGGCCTCAGGCACAGCAGCTATGCAGAGGGGCTGGAACCTTGCTAGGACCCCTCCTAAATCTATCCTCCCAAGCAGATTAGCTTGTGTGAAGACATCTCTGTAAACCTCTGCAGGGTGCAAGAGCCTGGGAAACATGCAGAAGAATTACACAGAGGAAGAGGTTTCCATAGTTGCACACATAAGGTTGAGAAGGACGGTGTTGGCCACATCTACAGAGCTTTGCTAGATCACTCCTAAGAATGCCTGACTCAGGTTGCCCCGAACTAGAGGAACCTACCTGTGTCCATGCTGAAGTTCTTCAGGTGTCTCTAATACTCTTCAGGCAGAGACCAGCTCTGTGCTCTCTAGCCCTAAAGTCAATCTCCAAAGCTCTTCAGGAGGTAAGACCTCCATCATGGAGGTCCTCAGGTCATCTCATCCTGAAGGCAAATGCACCACAGCCATGCTAAAACCTCATCAGGAAGTCCTAAAAAGGGGTCCTGCCTTACTGAATGGTAGCCAAGATTACCCAACAGCAGATAGAGCTGACTAGACACAGGTGTGCCAGAGCAGAGGGAACTCAATCTCATTGCCACCAACTAAGGGCCAAAATGTGCCTTTTCTGAAAGGAGCATTCAGGCTTAAACAGAAAGAAGAGATCTTTTACAGAAGGTGTTTTGAACACGAGGCATCTTGATGGCTTGTCTTCATCTTTGTGAGCAAAGCCAAGGAAGCTGAAGAGTAAGATCTGACCAAGGCATACCAAATGAACATAAAACTGTGCCCTTTTTCTGTCTTTTAAATATCCTGAAATTCCCCAATGTATACCTAAGACACTAATTTTGAAGGTACCCAAGAGAAACTGGGATTTGGCTTATTTGTAGTGTTGTGACAGGCAAGCTTGTAGGAAACCTGTGTACAGTATTGCTCTGGACACCAGTGGCTCCAGCCAGCCAGTGAGAGTCCAGACCTTGTAAGGAAATGGAGGGGAGCTAACCTCTGCTCCCATAGGCTCTCTCTACTTCCAAGATGCCTTCTTGCTTTCACAAGAATCCAAAGGACAAGTTTATTTAGCAGAAACTCTGGAATTACTTAACTTAAACCAAACAGTGGTTTTGAATCAGTTATTTGTTCACAGCCCCTACTGCAGACCCAGATATGATGAAGCCTAAGAGGTGTCATAAGCATGATTTGGGGCAGTTTGTTCTGTGTGGTCCTTACAAGATACAGCACATGAGTCAGCTGGCTAACCACTAGAAAGCAAAATCATACTCCTCATAAGCTTTCAATTAGAAACAGTAAATTAACAAAGCCACAGTAATTTCCTAAAAGCTTCTTTTTCAAAGCAAGCCTTTTCCACTGCCCATTCTGAATTCTTAACAGGATCCTGAGGTGAGGACAAACTTCATCTGGTAAAAGATTGGAGGTGAGAGCAGGGCCAAGTGCAACCTGGGACATCAGGAAGATTTTGGCTACAAGGCATCTCGACGTCTGCACTTCCACCACCTACTCAATGCAGCACTAGCTTCAAGGCAGACCAAGTTGCCTTGCAAACTTTCACTGCCTCTGTGGACAGAGACTCTACAATGCTTCAAAGAGATTTGTTTCAGTGTTTGACTAAGTCTTCTGTAAAGAATTTTTTTCTACAATCAGACTTTCCCACCCTGCACCTTGCGACCATAGCCTCTTGTTTTTTGCTCAGCAACTTTGATTGTAGCCTGCTTCTATATTCTCTGTAACCCCTCCTTTAGACGATTGAGCTCAGCACTTACATCTCCCTTCTCCTTTTCTTCTGTGGGCCAAGTACCTCCAGTTCCCTCAGCTCAGCCCACTGTTGCACACTCCAGCCTAAGATACAGGAGCATTTCACTCAAAATTAATGACACTACTCCATTCCTGCAGAGGTCAAAACCAATGACCTCAGGATGTTGCTCCAACTACTCCAATGATAAAATCATTGGACGATTTTTTCATCATTCTGTATATGTTAAATGCTCACATAACCCCATGATAAATTAAAAATTACACAGAGTAATGTTTTATTACAAGCTGCATAAAATACAGCTACAAATGATACCCTAGCAGGTGACCATCTCTCTCTGCTAAGCATTAAGCCCACTGCTTGGCCAGCTGAGCTACACTAAGCATCAGTTAAAACCTGCAGATTGATTAGACCCAACTGGCACCTGCAGAATTAATACCTGCAATTTTAGTCAGCTAGCTAAACTAATTGAACTGAGCAGCACAAAGTGATCAGATTTCACTCCTTCTCTTTTCACACATAACTCCTGACGTCCTTTGCGAGCAGTTGTGAGAAACTGCATATTTGATTTAGTTTGAAATTTGATCATTTTTGCAGGTGACTCCAGCTTTTTAATGTAAACATGGAGATACCTCTTTATTCTCACTGGAAAACAGAGAGGGTTTGTTTTTTTATTCTACCTTAGGAAACTGCTATTGGATATTCAGTGACAAGAAGTTTGAATAGATAGATTTAATTTTTGCTCCGGCCCTGGTAACAATAACTATCCTTACATCTCATGTAATTACCACCCAACATTTCACCCACAACTACACAACAGCCTTTCTTTCTGTATATTTAATCACCCTCTCTGAACCACCAACTCCACAAATGGAGCTGCTGGTTGATTAGCAAACAAATAATCACCTGAGTGCCAGATCCAGACAGCTGCCCTGTGTGTGTGTCACTCATGACCCATCTGCAGGACTCAGCAAATGCCAGCTGCTTGTCTTGGAGCAAGCCAGAGAGCCACAAGCGCTGGACACAGAGTGGTGCAGGCACACACATGCATGTCTGTGCCTGTATGTATGGCAGAGAAATAAGACTGAGGAAAGATTTTTATCTGCCCTTCTCTCATGGGTATTTTTTTCTTAGTGTTTCTCAGTGTTGTAACTACCACACCATCTGCTGAAGAGTAGTTTTGGTGTAAGCCCAGGTAGACAAAAAATGAGCTGGCTGCTCAGAACATGCAGTGAGAGGAAATTTGGTAAGTGGTCCTGACTAATGTGGTGTCTCACAAGTTTTATACTTTCTAAACACTACAAGATGACAAGCAGTTACAACTAACAAAATGTTTGGCAAAATCTCCTGACTAAATCAAATTTGTTTCGTGAAGCGACTGTGCAGTTCAACAAAAGGTGGACTTGTAATAATGGTCAGCATTATCCACACAAATACATTAATATTTTGATATTGCAGTCATCACCTTGAAAAGAAGTTAGAGATTCAATGCCAGCTTCAGCAATTATATGCTAGAATGCTTCTGAACTACATCTGAGAATTCTCACTTAATGATGTGATATTTTATTTTAAAATATACATTTAGGTGTGTGGTGATTATTCAAAAAAGTTATGAAGCCCACTCAAATCCATTGGCTTCTCTAAGGCTGGATCTTGCTCTATTGTTTGATTTTCTTAACAAAAATGGCATTAATACTTTAGTGGAACATGGGCTTATATCAGAGACTTACTAAAATGAGCAGTGAAAAAAAAAAAAAAAGGCCAGCACTTTAGAAACTAAGGATTTGTTGGGCATCCTTCCAGTTGGAAAAGGATTATTGGGTTAGAGGTAACTCACCTTTTTTAACTAACCTAGAGTGAAACTCAACTGCCAAGTGTAGATGCACGTTAAAACCTTAATGATATATTTACTTTTTTTTAGGTACAACGGAGATACTAACAAAGACACAGTCAAAATGAGATGGAAGTATCAAACTTTTCCCTTCTGTGTCATTAACTCTGAATGTCTGATCAGATGTTGCAAGCAGGCAAAGGGATGGGACTAGCAATAAGAGAGCAGAAATGTTTTTCCCCATTTAATGATGCTATACCTGACTGATTACAATAAGGGAAAGGGAGAAGAGGAAAGGGCCTTCTGTCAATTACACTTATACACTTAATCTCTTTTGCCCTCATTAGGCTTAAAATTCACATCTATCTGTTTGGATTTTACTTTTCCTACAGAGCAACAGATTGTCTTCTGTGTTTGTCAAAGGAGACAAAAAAGTCCCTTAAAGACATCCTTCTAGTTGAAATTGTCCACCAAACCAGAGAATTCCCTAGTCATATATACCTATGTGAGAGAATGTAAGAAGTCTATGCAGAGTTCTCCCAAATATTTCCGTGGTAGGATAACACCACCAGAAATCTGGTGCCACCAGAAATCTCTGCTTGTGCAAACAAACTTGACAGCAAGCACAGGCAAACCTTCTGAAAGATCTAATCTTAGAAAATGTACTAAGCTGCTTGATCCACATGATAACTAAATGCTTTGTGAGCTATATCTATGCTGCTGGATCAAAACTTCATTGCTTCTACATTTTCCCATCCATACCCTGGCATTTAATATTAATTTAAGTATGTGGAATCAGCTACAATCATATTTGCCATAGGTGAGTGGTTACCAGAACCAGAGGGCCTTAACTGCTAGGAAAAACTGCTAAAACGACATTTGGCTGCATATATTAATAACAGGTAAGTGAAAGAAGAGAGGGTGAACAGCACTTTAGCCTCTAGCTCTGCTGTATACTGTTGCAGCACTGACTCCATGAAACATTTTGTGTGGATGTGTGCTGGTAAATCACAAGCAATACTGAATTTCTTAAAGAAGGGAAGAGGTGGATCCATCACCCCACCTATACTGGCTACACACCAGTGGCCACCCACTGGCACCTGCAGAGAGTGAACTTCTGCTAGCTACAATCTATTAGCTCTCACAAAATGAACCCAACCTTTTTCTTCATAAAATAGTACTGCATAAAAGCACAGAAATCTCCAGTAGAACAGTATAGATAAGCATGGGGGGAATGCCAAACTATGTCATTCACTATTGCCCTTAAAAAGGTGTTATGGGAAGTAGTTTGAACAATTCCCTTCTTCTGAGAAGAACAAACTGAACTCAGTGCTTGAAGGTCTTAAATGCTGGCATCCACCTACTGGGTCACAATTTATATCATCTGCATCTATGTGACGATTATACATTTCCTTCCAAATTGTTGATAAAGGTATTGAGCAATGCTGAGCCAAGAATAGCTTCTTATGCAACTTCAGTTCAAAATTTACAGCACTCCTCTGCCAGCTCTTCTAAAACTGAGATTTCCAATCTGGAGTGTGCAAAGCCCACTGACGGTCCACATGCACCCTCAAAAGAGCAGCCAGACACAATTACAGCTCTGTCTTGCTGCTTTCTTTCGGAGTCAGGGAGAGATTGCCTCAGAAGGAAAGAACTTTCTGCCATACTTGGGCTCAGTTTCCCACAGTGAAGGGAGAAGCTGCTGTGTAGTTGCTGTCTAACAGCCTCTTCTCCTTCCACCATTTAGACAACTACATGGCACACATGCAGGACAGCTCTACTTCCTCCGCATAGGCCACCATGGGTGGCATATTTCAGTATCACTGACAGCAATATTTGCTCTGTAGCTGAGTCATAGAAGTCACTAAAGGATCAGATTCTTTAGGGATAGGAAGTGGAGAAATAGTATTCAAGTAAAACCGAAACATGCAGCTGAAAAAAGCTGATCATGGTAGTAAAATTTCAAATCATTAACAGAAACTAAGTGAGGAAACCTATAATCCACGTAGTAGCCAATCAAAAGGAGGTGATGTTGGAGCAATATGTAAAAATTAAAAGATCAGAGAAGACAGAATTAAATGGCACCTGAGAGAGGAGCACACATTTAAATATGAAAAAGCACAAAACAAAAGATAAAAAACCCAAGGAAGATAATGCAACAACGATACAAAGGAACAGAAACCAGAAACAGAAAACTCTAGACAACAATATTCATAATCCCATCAAAAGGTCCAAGGCAATCCCAGAAAACTGTATACAACATTTAGAAGCTGAATTCAAAGAATGTTGCTCATTACCAATGGCACATTGGGGAAGGTAGGAGAGGTAGAAAGACAGATAAAAGCAAAGAACAACTTTTCACATCTTCTATGTTCATTTCACCATTGCATCAACATCTTTCCCTTCTTATGCATGCACATACATACACACTCTCCATTTCTTGCCTTGCTCCAACCTTCTGAATTCTGTCTCTCATCATCTGTCTGGGATCTCCTACAGTCCTTGTTGCTTTTGTGTACAAATAATCAGCCCAACTAAGCTTCTAGGATTCCTAGATATATGGCTACAGAAAAAAACATACTTACACAGACCAAATTAATGGTGAAGTTCAGCCAACTCTAAAAGAGAGCTTGAGAGGTCAGTATACCTCAAGAAGTTACCATAAAATTATGATCTGAAATCACACACCTTTCGGTCTCTAGAAGAGGATGCCCTACACTCTTTGTGGTCTTCAGGGGTTGATGGGCAATTATCTGTTGAATGTTACTCTTAGAAAATGTTGCTTAGTCAAATGCAAACTTTGGGGGAAAATAAGACTGTATCAACAAGGATAGCCACAAATTTTGGTCAAAACTAGGAAGAAAGGAATGCCAGGATAACGAATAATTTGCTTGTGAGGGAAATTCACAACACATGTGAGAGAGCCAAACAGGTCCCAGCTCTCTCTGATTCACAACAAGAATATGAAGGAAGCCCAATCAGTCTTTCTGTGGTTCAGTGACTACTAATACAAGACAGAACAGACGCAACTGGAAAGCCTGTGAAAGTCCCACACACACACTCCCTTGCAGAAGGCACTGTCTGAAAACCAGGGAGGCCACAGCCTAGTTTCAGCTGAGCAGGCATTTGTAACTACACTGAACTACCTCAGGATTATGCTGAAATGCAGAGGGTGTATTTATAAATCCTCAGTGAGTTTAATGGCTATTCTGAACCTACTTTCATGGTCTTCCTCTCTCACAGCCCTCAAAAAAAGTACAGTCCAGGTGGCTCCATTACAAACCTGCTCTGCTCTGCGAGCTCAGAGAAACAATGCATTGCCTGAAGCAAATTGGTTTTTTGCTTAAAAAATTGGCTTGGCTTTGTTTCTTCTGTTGTTTTCTTTTTGTGGAAGGACATGGACTGTGTACTTCCTAACATGAAGGAAACTGAAGCAGAGTAAATGAGAAGTCCACAAGTTAGACTTCTCCAAGTTATGCTCATTGCAGCTGTATAAACTAGGACAAAGGTTAAAAGCAATATCAGCAACAAAACCCAACCAAACACAATAAAGACACCCAATGGCAAAAATCAAGAGAAAGTTTCAGGAGTTATGATTCAGGAACCAAATGATTTTACAAGTGCATAACAGAGAAAAGTTCAGCAGACTCCCTGCTGAAGCATGAGATGAACCTCTAGACAGACAAAATACTCAGGCTAATACTGGGAAACAGAATTAATTCTTTTCTCAGTGGCTATCAGGAACAAGAAGAGCAATGCTTCAGGAAACATTTCCTGGAAGCAGAAAAAACATGATCATTTCTTTGTCAGGACACATGAAAAAGAAAAATACAACATCATTAAAACATTCCTAGAGATTTTTGCTCTTGCCCTGACCCAGAAGACAGTCTGTCTCATCTTGATAATACTTAGCTTTGCATCTGTGCAATCACATGGGTATCTCCTATTACTTACAGATGATGTTTACAATAGAAAATCACAGAGAAGTTGTTTGAAAGGGAGCTGTGGAGATGATTTAGTCCATCCTCTTCCTGAGTACTGTGGGTATTCCCCACACTAGCTCCTGTCAAGCTGTGGTTTGTCTGGCCAACCCTTGAAAATTTCCTAGGGTGGAGATTGCACAGCCGCTCTCAGTAACATGTTCCAGGGCTGCAGTACCCCTCTCATGGGTTTTCCCAACCATGCAACAGGAATCTTCCCACGGCAGTTCTTGGCTGTTGCTCCTTGTCATATCGTCTACCACTAAACGGCAGAGTTTAATTCTGCTACCTTTGCTGTTCCTGCTCCAGCTGCTGTGGGCTGTTGCTCAGTATCCATTTTGTACCAATGCCGGAGTTACACTGCCACAAATGCAGAATTTTGCATTTCTTCTTGCTTAATTTTATAAAATTTCTGTTGTCCCAATCCTCAACTTTCTGATGATTCCTCTGGACTAAAGCTCTGCCATTCTGTGTGTCAATCACGCCCCCCCACTTAACACAGTCTGTAAATTTGCTAACGGTGCCATCTGCCTCCTCATACAGGCCACTGCCTTCTTGTCTTTGCTATGTTTGAAAATTATTTTCAAGGAGATGTTCTTTTTCAGTGACTGAGGTGACAGTAACAATCATATTGTTCCCTGCATTCTCCTCCTTGCCTTTATGTAAGACAAGCGTTTCAGCCCTTAGCCTTTTTCCAGTCTTCATGGATTTCTGCACACCACCCTGACTTTTCACATGTGATAGCAGGTAACACTTTAGTGTCAAATGAATTTCATCAAGCACTATGGATCTCAATACATCCAGTTGTGGTTGTCTCAAGCTCATTGCTACTTCCCAGTTGGCTCTCCTCCATAACAAACAGTGCTGGTGTAAATCTTTGTCTGATGCAAAAGAGACATTGGGGACCCTGTTTTGTAATGCTTGTCACTATGTTGTCCTCTTCGGCAGGCCTACATTCTCTTTGAACTTCTTCTGTAATTAGTGTTCCAGTAGAATCCCTTCTTGTCACCCTCAATGGCCTCTCCTTGACTTCAGCTGGGCCTCAACAGTACTCATTTTTATCAAAAAATCCTAAAACAGTATCTTTATATTCTTCCTTTGTTCATCTTTTCAATTCTTGCATCCTATTTGGTTGCATTAATGGCTTGCCATGCAAATCCATGCTTAGTCTGGAGCCCCTTCTGCTGGAAGCTTATCCTGCAAAATGGGATGCTTGATTGTTCCTCACCTCTCAGAAAACTGAGTATTTTTTTTTCTTTCTTTTGCCTTTTTTTCCCTTTCAATTTTGTTTGTTTGTTCTATATCAGCCAGCCCTCCTTTGCCCTTTTCCCCTTGGCATCTTCTCTAAGAATTTTGCCTCAGGAAATTCCCTAGCTGAGCCAAACTCTACTCTATAAAGTCTAGAGTCCTAATTTTGCTACTTCTCTTCCCACTTTTCCTCTGTACGTTGAACTCAGTCATCTCATGATCACTGCAGCCCAAGTTGCCATTTCTGCCATACTTTTGGCTGGTTCTTCCTACTTTGCAAGGAGCAGGTCAAGTACAGGCCCGCTGGCATTTGCATGATAACCTGTGCACTGTCTACAACTATTCTACAACTTTTTGGGTTGCTCACAGGGTACAAGCCCAGCAATGCCTACCTGGACAGCTGAAATCTCCCAGGAAGACTAAGGTGCAGTCAGGACAGTTCTGTATTTGTCTGTGGAAAGCCTCATCTTTTATATCTTGTTCAGGGGATTTTGGTCAGACCCCACCACAGCATCTTCAGTGGCACTCTGCCCGTAGGCCTTGATTCTTGGCTGATACATCCTTGGATTTCTGCTAGAGCTCTGCTAAGTCAAGGAGCACTTTTACAGAGGAGACAGCAACCCCACTGATCTTCCCTAAGCAGACTATGCTCAGTCATGAGAGCACACCAGTCAGGATCCAACACAAAAGATTCGTAACATCTCTCACCAGAAGTCTTGATATCACGCATTTTGTGTAACACAGTGTTACACAAAATATTACTGCTCTGTTTCCACTTCTTTCTCCATCTTTTCTACACCAATTCTTTCTATAATCCTATTAACTAGTATTTCAGCTCTCTAGAATTAGGCTTTCCTTCTACATTTGTATTTCACCCACTTGAGTTCCTACCATCCCTGGCATTAGTGTAACAATTATCTTTTAAAAAGTGATTCATAATATAACTGAGGTGAGTGTTGGGGTTGAGGCACAGCAAAAGAGGAGTAACAGGTTCCCAATACTCGTAATTTGCAATTCATTAAATTTAAAATATATGAACATGCCTTAAAAGACTCATAACAATTTAGCATCCTTTACAAATGTAAGCAAAATTATATGATCTAGTTATGGTCATTTATCATTATTAGGAACATGAAAATCAGATAATTTTGAATCCATTCAAATGAAAGGGAGATGGACCTATAGGTGATCAGGAAGAGTGAATAGACTGTAATTATACTACTTTTATTCGAAAATTCACTGCAAAATTACGTGCAATAATTATGCCACTGTTTTACTGAAGCCAAAAATGAATTTTAAAATATCCTTTACTTACACTGATTACATTCTACAATACCTTCTATGAGACCTAAGAGGATAAAACCAGATAAAGGCACCAAAGTTTCTGCACTAATCTTCCAACAGAATACCCTGCTAGCTATTGTTGAACAGCAATTAATGACCCCAAAGAATATCCAAAGGAATAACAATTCTGTGGTCTCCAGAAGGTGAAAGCATATGCTGCATTCTGACTTCTTCCTATTCTGTGCTGCTTCTAAGTGGACTTTTCAAGATTTAGGAGGCCACAGACCAGAAGCATGGCCTCCAAAAGGCCTGCAGCGTTTAGGAAGTGATGCCTCTTCTTGAACCCATCCTCCCATACTCACCTTCACCTCCCATTCCAAGTCTTTTTCCCTGCCAATAGACCTGGGTCAGGGACAGGGGAGGGCATTTGCCAACTTCATGGGAAGCTCTTATTAAGACAGTAATGACCCGCCGTGCCCCAGAACAGCCTGTCACAACAGGAATGGTTTAAGTGACCCCTGACTGATCCTGTGTCATCCAGACACTTAACTCTCATATACTGATGCTTGCTTATGCCAGCAGCCACACCTTCTGGTCCAGGGGGCTGTGGTGCTGGATTCAGATAATGGGGTGGGAATCATCCGTCTAGTTGAACTACCACATCCCAGATAATTATTTTTATGAAGAGCATTTCTCAGACACAATAAGCAGTGAAACAATACTGAGATTTTAAGTCTTAAAAACTTCCACTACAAGTATGACACAATTCAGAATATTTGGTCAAATTATAACTGGCATCTCCACTGTAAAAAGTCTATTGAAACATGGTTCTTCAAGGAACAACATTAAAGCAAACGTGATGAAAGAATTCACTGTCACAGCCATGAGTGACTCTCATGTGTCTGTATCTTAAGCTCTCTTTCCTCCTTCTTCTGAAAAGAAGTATCTTTTCACCTCAGTTTTTCTAGTAAGTCTTCATGATGAGGAATAATAATCAAGGACACAGTTCTAGTAAGTAGGTGGCTTCTGTGCAGAGCTCTTCTTCACTGCTCTTGCCAAGACGAATAGTGCTGTTCCACTCTTTCCTGCCTGGCGTTTTACTGGTGGAGAACAGTATGCTCCAAAAGGTGATTTATTAACCTGCTAAACAACAGAGCCAAATGCTGTACAGATCCTGCTGTCAGCATCCAGCACGGTAGCTAGAGGAAGGTTTGTTCTCCCGTCTAATCTCAATGATCGCTACTGATGTGAGTCATGTTTCCCACACTGTCATTGATTCCTCACCTGTGTGATGTCTAAAAGGGGATTTTAGACACCATCTCCTGCCCCAATTACTCACACAGAGCTAGCACCCTTATGCACAGACAGATACAGTAATTAGACATGTGTCACACCTCAGGCTTTAAATACTGCTCCAACCTTCTTGCATGCAGGATTTTTTGAAACAATCTTGAATTTTCCGAGGGTGCAGCACAACCACGGCAAATTCTGGCTGGCACCTTTTTTGGCCTTGAAAGTGATTTTTTATTTATTTACTTAGGGTTTTTAAGTCCTTAAGGAGTAGAGTTTCTTTTAGGTAAGTGCATGTAAAAGCAGGAAGGCAACAGACAGTGCCAGCCTGACTCTCACAGAGAGACAAGATCTTTAAAATAGTGTTTCCGCTCCTTTTGAGGCTACAGCCTGTGGTTTCATCTGAGGTACCTGTGTGTCAAGCTATTCAAATGAGCCCACAGAGAGTCTTGTATGTTGAAAGGAAAGAGGAATTTCCAGTGGAAAATGTGATTGAATGGAGAGATGTTCACTTGGACAATCTCTTACCAAAGCTCAGCAGCCAACTAATGGTATCTGCCAGTCTCTTTTTCCATGCCATGAGGCACTCTGTCTTTACTGCTTACATCAATTAGAACTCATAATGTCATTACTGGGCACATCAAAGCATCATGCCTCCCTTCAGAAATGCTCATAACTCTGCCCGCTCACATTGTGGTCTGCAAGTTACTATGAATCCCCCAGCACTTAGTGGTATGTTTCACACTTCAGGTCTGGGCTCTGAGCACTGTTTTTAGGCTCTTATAGCCCCAACAATTAGACACCATTCCTCAGGAACCCTCAGGCTTAGTCAAACATTATCTTTTTTTCATGTTAATAACTACTTTTAGAACACGATGCCCACAATACAGAATATAGTTAAGAAAATAACCCATCTATTAACTGAATATTTCAAGACTGAGGTAATAGTACAAGACAGTGGACGTACATATGCATTTACAGATTTCAAAATAAATTCTTCTAAAAATTTGCTTGTGGGATTTTTAGTCTCCCATGGAACCTGTATGTGCATGTATAACTATCAGAATCACAAGGATGTTTTGTAAGCATCAAGCTCTTTTCTGGCTACAGGTACTAATTATAACAATCACTGAATTTGTCAACATGCCACTGATGCTTAAGGGAAATGTCAAAGGAGACAGGGCCAATTTGAAAAGGACAAAAGGAACAGAAATATTATGGTTTGGGGTTGGGGTTTTTTGTTTGGGTTTTTTTTCAGACAAGTGTCATACCATTGCTCTTGGCTTCACTTCTGTAACATGGTCAGTTTTCTGATCTCCTGACTGTGTGTCAGGGTGCCAGAGACACCACAACAGAAGTGTCAAGAATGTGTGACTGGGGAGGAATAGTCAGCCGTGGTCCCAACTTAAATGTTGTTTATCTGCAGCCTAAGTCTACAGTTGGTGAAATTATTCAGGGAAGTGCAGTGAAGGGATAGAAGTGAGAGGTCAGTGCTCAATGGCTTCTAGGTATCTGGTCTTTGGGAAGTGAGGCATTTCTGCTTGCTTGTCTTCAACTTCCATGTACAGAAGGGCCCATCTTAAGCACAGAAGACACAGTTGTCTTGGGCAGCTGATTGACCACCATCCACATCCCTGGTGCCTGCTCCATACACTGGAGAGTGAGAGCCATACCAATGCAGCTGCTGACTCCACCGAGAGGATGGAATCAGAGGTTTCTACTGAGGTCTTCACTCCCATCCCATTTAACAACAGCAACAAGTTGAATTCCCCAGGCTTTCCCCTCTCTCTCTGATCCAGCTCTTTCCCCTCCTTTCTCCCCTCCCACAGCATGGGTCCTACCCCAGCATCTCACTTTGGAGGTAGCAACACTGTGTTTGATTTGCAGTGCCAAGAAGCCCCAAACAACCTCTGCTATTTGGCTGTGAGGAGCCCAGCCACGCAGATGTGAGCAGAACAGCTGGCAGTATTTTGGAGTCCTACAATGCACCTGTAAATGCCAGGAGCTAGAGGCATCCTCATCCTACCTTAAATGTCCAGCTAGTGCAATGTGCAATTGATTGAATGCCTTTGGAGACACAGTGGCCATGAGCAGCCAGATCCCTAGAACTGCAGCCTTCTGCTGCACACTGTCATGGATGGGTTGGTTACTGTGGTTCAGTAACCTTGGGTTATCACTGTAGGTGATCAACCCAAACAGGCAAAATAAGAGTGCCAAGAAGCAATGAAGGATTATGCTGTCCCCTGGTCAAATGAACCTGATCTAGAAGACCCTTCCACAGCAAGCAAAGGAAACTATTCAAAGGCCATTGTCTTCTTTGGGATGATTTTGCAAAGCTCTGAAGCTGAGTGGCTCCAGATGCCACCAGCACCACTCTGTCCTGGTCTGTATCTCAGTAGTGGGGCCACCACAAAAGCTGCTTGCGGAGTTCATCGCAATAATGTCAGAGAGGTTTTGTGGTTGGTTGTTTTCGTGTTTTGCTTTTTTTTTTTTAAAGGTCAAAACAGCTGAAAACTGCAAAAATGAATTTGTATCAAGATAAAGTTTTGCAAAAATTGAAGACAAACGCAGTCCTTTGTCCAGCTGAGTATATAGTTTCCTTCCATGTCCTAGCACAGACACATCTGAACCGGCAGCAAGGGCAATCTTAATCAATGGTGTTAAAGTGCATATTTTTCATTGAACTGGAGGGGATGGAAGCAAAGAGCAGAAAGCTAAGACACCTGTTGCATGCTCCTTCAAAAGAAACTATATAATGCTAATTGCAGGCTGTCATAAAAACCCTTATAATGCCTCAAAGGCATTGGGTCAATGTGTTAACAATTTGGTTCATGTACTTAGTGGAAAACAAAGAGAAAAGTACTTCAAGGTATGCTTGGTCCCCACAATCTTGGAACTTCAGCTGTATAGTTTGATGAGTGGTTTTATGTTGGAAATTCCTTTATAGTTATAGGAAGACCAAAAAAGCCAACACCACTCCAGATCTAGTATTGAAAAGTAACGGAGTGTTAACAAAAAGAAAGATTTGGAGACATTCCCCAGGAAGGAAGGAATTATGGCTCTGTAACCAAAGGGCTATTTTTTCTTCCTTGCTTTCTCAAGACAAAACTTTATGTTTAGTCTCTCTAAAAGCATCTTTGCTTTTCAGGTGATGTCTGCTTCAGTCACTGAGCACAGAAGTGTTAGGAAGGACAGCATCTGGGGAGAAACAAAGCCAGGAGCATTTATTGGAAGGCACTAACTATATCAGAAAGAGTACTTCAGATGCTGATTTAATTGAAATCAGGAATGTAGCTGGAGAAAAGAAACATTGCCAGCATACCCTGGAGAGCAGTGCTGAAATATGTGCTACATTGACCACTGACAATCCATAGAGAGCTGGCAGGTCACACTGTGCTGGCTCTTCTCCTTGTTTCCAGCTGCTAAATTACATTAAAGTCAGCTTAAAATTCATTAAATGCCTTCCTATTATTACCTTTCCATATAAGCAGTTGTTATAGCTGCTGAAGAGACATTGTGTGATGGTGACAGTGAAGAGAGAGGCCTGAGTAAATATGAATGGGAAAGGAGAGGTGATTTTGACCAGGAAAACGCTTGGGACCCTTCAGAATTTAACTGCTCTTCAAAAGATGAAAGCAGCTACACAGTAGATTGTGAATTCAGATGCTTAAATGCTCCAGAGATACGTTAATACCGATAGTGGAGGTCACGTTTTGTTTGGCAGTTTTGCATAAATCCCGAACCAGTCAGAATCATCACTCTGTGAGACCGTCATTGCAATGATGCTGACCCGGTGTCACTGATAATTACAGGTAATTTCAAGTGCTGTCATTAATTCGCCTTTTTCAATTCTCTCAGCAAAGCCTTACAGGCTTTGTCCTGTATATAATAGTATTGAAGGTAATAAGATTTCTTCCATCAGGGATTTAAGGAATTGGATTTTACTCTGATTTTTTTAAAGGCTTAGCACTATTTCTTGCAGGTTTTGAAAAAAGTAGTTTTCTAAAAGTTTTCACCAATTTCAGTGGGAAGTTTTTTCCACAGCAGGATAGAGAGGAGAGAAACTCAGGCGTTACCAGAAATACAGTTACTCAGTTCAGAAGAGAAGCTCCTTTGCAGGTGGAAGTGGACAAGAGAGCAGAGGTCCTTGCCTCCATGTCTATGTAAACCTTTTTACTTATGTGATAATTTTTTTTATAAAAGATCAAAACCAAAAGGATTCTTTGCTTGAATTCTGGCCTTTAATGGCATGACATACAACAAAGAAGAACCAAGTGGCAATGCAGTAAGTGCAGATTCACCAACAGGACAGAAATGACAGGCCAAGCACAGCATTAAATGGTATTTTGAAGTCAAATGTCACGCACAGTGCTGTCCATTCATTAGCTGCATCATCTGGTATACATGAGAAAAACATATCAAAGGGCCTTCAACAACACCTTCTAGTCTGACTGAAAGGAAGAACCCATCCATTTTCCTGGGAGAGAAAAGTATCTACTGGAGGAAAAAAACTTTTTAAATCTAGAAAAGAAAATATAAACCCTTTTTTGTGACTCATATGACTTAGAACTGTAAAGACTTTTTAAAACAGTATTTTCAGTTTCTGCAGGGAAGGCTTTCAGAATAGCACCACTAAAAATAGAGTCAATGCCTTTAAAGATTTACTGTCCATGCCCAGAAATATTGAAAAAAGCATATTAAAATTAAAAAGAATATTAAAATAATATAGGTCCTAACAGAAAGCTATGACTCTGCATATCTTACAACTGGAGTCTGCATAGGAAATGCAGAGGTTCATCCACAGGACACCGCTGCTGCATGCCATGCAGTTCCTCTGCATATGCAATTCCCACTGGTAGCACACTTGACCCAGTCTGCACAAAGATGCTGCCAGCATACAGTAGTCATGTGTACTGTTACCTTATTCTGATTTTCACTAAATATTTGAAGCTGAATTTGGCTTGTCTGACAACTCAGGTGCAGCAGAAGATATGAAATTTCTCATGACTGTGGGCTTCCTATGAGCTGGGACTATAGTAGGAGCAGCCAAACCAGCTATTGCAAATGTGAAGAAGAACAACACAAGACTGATGAGAGTCTTCTGAACCTAAGGGTCTTCCAGGGAACTCAGTTATTCCTGCAGGTTTCTTCAGTGGAGTATCTGCCTCTGTGTAGAGAAGTGCTGCAGAGCCACCAGCTCTCTTTGGGAGAACTCATTTCATGTTCCAAGGTGGAGCTGTTCTGCCCCCGCATGGCAGGTCACTGGCAGAGCACGGAGCCAGACCTCCACTGCACACTGACTAACCCATCATCTCATGGCAAAGCATGCCAAAGATTCTATGCCACATGGAAGGGACCCGTGTTAGTGTTCAGAGCATCGTGTTCTGTTACAATTGCACGTGCCAAAAATTGTAGAAGCAGGGCAGCTGAAAGGAGCCTATAAAATTAATGGCTGACATAAATATACCAACCTCTAAACAAAGAATGCTCAGAAGTGAAGATGCAAGAGAAGTGAAATCTGTGACTTATGACAGGCTTTGTGATGGACTCTCGTTTGGAGTACTGATTTTAAAACATCAGGAATTAAAGACATGTTTTAGATAGGATGCAAACTTGGCTTCTGGAAGCAGAGGCCATATCTGGATAGAAAATGCAACTGGGAAGAAGGTCCTAATAATGTTAACTACTCCACAGAAGCAAAGAATGAAATACAGAGACAGAAGCAGGAGAAGGATGGAGTTAAAAGTTTCTGTGGAGGAATCCAGACAGCCTTTTTGGGGAACAGAAAAACTATCTCACTAGAGAGAATGAATTCACAGAGCATAGGAAGTTCAGTTCTCATGGTGAAATGTTCCTATGAGACAAGACAGTCCATCCCATTATCCCCCAGGACAGCTTAGGCAACACCAGTAGTTACTGAGAGCTAAACAGGGTCTTGGCTGCATTCAGCTGACTCCTCTGGGAGTGGGAAGAAGATCGTGACTGTTTCCTGACTACATTCAAACAAATGTATAGAGCTTTTATGTGGGCAGGGGCATCTGGTTTTCACACCATATGCTACTCCTTTTGGAATATAAGTATATCGCTGAGTAAATGCAAGGGCTTGTTTATATGATAAGCATGAAGCAGTCTGAAAGGACACTAGAAGCCACTAGTAATAAATAAATTCTGATTTTCATCACAGGTCTCCAGATTCTCTTGGTAAACTTTTCACTGATATGCTTGACCTTAAGTGAGATGGCCCTCAGATATGGATGGAGGAAAATGCCATTACTTTTTAAGTACACTTGATAATTCCAAACATCCAAAATGTGACAAATGAAACAGAAAAACAAAACCAAAGTAAACCACAACAAAACCTATCAAAATTACCTCACATTCCAGTTGATCCAGTTCTCTCCCTGCAGTGCTTTCCATCAAAGATGCTATACTCATTCATTGGCATGGTGGCCTCTTGCCCTTCAATGTAAGGGAGTTGCAATCAAGTGACTAAACACTATTCTTCATAAAAACCTGAGAAAATTAATATTGTAAGTGGTGCAGAAGTGCAGAATTTAAGAGGTTAATTTTCTGATCCTTTCTGTCTTGAAAAGGTTTCCATCAAAACCCTTCTTATAGATAGTACAGTAAGGAACAGCACAAGTTATTAGTATACAAAAGAATAAAGAAAGGAGAATTTCACAGTCTGTGGTGACTGGCTTTATTAATTGTAGGCTGGGAGAAAGGATAGTCAAAATATAAACTGAAAACAAAGGGAAAGCATCTGCCAAAAAGAGATTACATATCTCAGACTGAAACCTTTGTGCATTGATGTGCATATACATGTATATATATTATTGGCTTATGTTGGTTTCAGTGCATTTCTTACTAACCTTACTCCTATGAAATGAAAGAATTGTTAGAAAAAAATGTTTTCCTGGAAAAAAATTAAAGAAAAATCTTGAGGTGTATTAGATCTTACCCGTTGTTAAAGAGTACAGTCAGTGACAAATAATACTGATGGTACAGTGAAAAGTCATACACATAACTGGCACAATGAATTTTCTTGACAAGAAATCTTTGAAGAGTGTCGTCCAGCAGAGAAAGACTGAAATAGTGCCAAACATGATACATAAAGCCAGGACACAGGGCAACTGTGCAGAGAAAGTGATACAAGGATCTGTTTCTAGTCAGGGAAGACATTTGTGATTAACCAGTAGCTGGTGGACATTTGCCATTCCAAGCCATAATAACAACTTTCAATCAGACTCAATTTAGAGTTTCCACAGAGAAACGTCAATATTGATGCCCAATGGATTTAGGTAACACACACCTGATGTATAATGTAAGCACATATATACATATGTATTCTGTGAATACACTTCCATCTATTTAGGAGCACAAATGCAGAGCCACTAATATATAGTTATGTAATTAGACTTGGATGTAGTTAAGTGGTGGTTTTATATTTGCATCTGTAACTATAGATAAAATTTTGGCACATTATAAGAACACTGATATATATTAGAGGTTTCTTTCTATATCCAGAAGAAATAGGACGTACGTACATGAGATAAAGCTGTACGTAAATATCTGGCAGCCTGGCACACTGAGTAGGCCTGCGCTCTCACTGAAGGCTGGGGCTGAATTAATGTTAGTTTCCTTTCAACCATGACAGGGAAGGAGGAGGGAGGTCTGGAAAGCACCATCTGTTTTTCCAGATTGCTGTTAATCTGCCAATAATTCATATTGGATATAAAGAATTAATGCTATGGGAGAACATTAAAAAATATACAAAGCCTTCCTCTTCAGCATATGGAGCAAAGACCAGCAAAGAAGAGGCATCAGGTTGTCTTCCTGGGCCAGGAGGGTGGAAAGCCCTCTGAAATTTGTCTCATATGTTAAAGAGAATGAAAACACAGACAGATGTGGAAGAGGAAGGGAATGTTCCTCTGATAATCAGAGAAAGAAACCTAGCATTCATCAGAAAAAAATCATTAAAAAAAAATTAAGATTGGCCAAGCAACACCAAAAAAAAACAGGGCCCTGGCCCAGGCAATGCAGAGGAACAAATGATATCCCAGCCGTGGGGAACATTCAGACTATGCTTTGCAAACCCGTGATGGCTTCTCTGAGAATACACATTGTGAGCAAAAGGTCTCACAAAGGGAGCCTGAAGCCACTTGGAAAGGGTGGCAAGGTGGCATCAGCAAGACAGCAAAACATGGGGTGATACATCTGAGGTTAGGCACTAATCCAGTAATAGCTGATTGTGGATTTTACATTGACCAGAAAAGGTCGACATATGGTCTGCTGGGAAATCCGCCAGCAAAACTACTGCTATTTCTGGATGTTTTTAATATAATTTTCAACCTTTTCCTTATCTGCGCAGCTACATTAGAGAAAGGAGTGGTGGTTACTACCAGGAGTGATCTCTACTTCTTATGGCACCTCCGCTGATGTTGAGCAGGAGTGAGATACATACAGGAGACAATTCACTGAAATAGGACTGTTCTGTCCCATTTCTGCTGCACCTATCCAAATAAACTGAGCATTGACAAGCAAGCAGACTTCCCACAAAAGCATGAGCACTGTTTCTTGTACATCTTTGGCTCAGGCCAAATGACATCCCAACCTCTAGTAACGCTTCAAGAGCTAATGCAGCCTCTCTATTTTGCTCCTATGGCCTTCACACAAGCACACACGGCATCTTTGGGGCAATTTGCCAGTTCCAGTGCTTGAATCCAACCAATATAAACAAGTAAGAAAGCTTTTTCACAGGCAAACATGATGTTCTGGATCCATCCTTTTATTCTTCCCTACCATGAGGGTCTTTACAGAGGTGAATAAACAGCATTTCAAAGCTACTGCCTTTGCATTCCTACAAAGGTCCTCAGTGTCCCATGCAGCATGGAATTGTCTCACAGCAACATTTAATTTTCACACCAGAAGAGAAAGGACTTCTCTACGCTGACATTAGGAAAAGAAAATCACCCACCTCTCTGAGGACAGAAAGCTGGTGCAGCAACATAAGTGATCTGGCAGTTCTTGCATAAACAGGAAGAGAAGAATTCCACAAATTTGATGACATGTGGTCTTTATTTTCAGAGTTGTTTGATTGACGAGTGACTGTGAAGGGGTGCTGTATACAGGGAGCTCTGCTGATGGGCCCTGTGATCCAAAGCTGGAAGGAGCTCTAGACTGATATCACTGCTACCTGATGACAATTTCCTGGCTCTGGGGGCTATTTCTTCTGTCAGACATGCTGAATGCCATATCTCCTTCATTTCATATGTCTTTTTTTCTTAGGCTTTTTTTTCCCCACTAAGTTTTCTTACAGTATAAAACGTGTGAATGGGTATGGGTTGTACTCTTAAATCATGAATGCGGTGTCTCGGTTTCACTCACATTTTTACAATCCTCACTTTAGACCCAGTAAAATCTACCAGTAAAAAACTTGTTTTATTCTCCTCTCTGGTAAGCTTAAGCTGCAGGTTGAGAACTTCTAGAAAGGTCAGCCTTTGTAAGAAGACTACAAAAGGGGCAGGGGCCAGAGCCTAATGCCACACCTTCAGACCTTCCATCAGTAAAAGCATGGACTAATGACTTGCTTTCCAGAAGCAGGAAAAGGTTAGTAAATAACAAAATTTTTTAACCAAATAACAGAGCTGGAAAAAAACAAAACAGATAAGAATTGGTATACATAAGAACTTTAGGGGATTCTTTTAAAGTGGTCATGGTTTAAAGCTTTACTATTCTAGATACTAGCCTTTATTTCCACAGATGCCCGATGAATTTTAAGGGAAAAAAAAAATCAGCATTTCATGTTCAGTTTACCCATGAAATGCAAAGCCCAAATTCCAGAAATTAAAATTCTGGCTATATGAAATACACTTATATTCCATCTATCCAAAGTATATGTTGTTTAACTTAGTCATTTGTTTTATGAAAAGAAAATGAAAGACATCATTTCTATAGCTGCTTAATGTTTTATTCCTGGCTGGGTATTTGGACTAGGAAAACAACAGCTTTCCTTTTGGCTGTTAGTGCTTAATTATTCAATGTTAACAGCCAAGAAGTAAGCTGTTAGCCCTCCTCCTCTTCTTCACAGCTTTTCTTTCCCTCGTGGGTCTAAATCTGTCCTTCACACATATGAAGAGCAGTTTGAATTATAGGAATGGCATTTTGGCCTCACAGGAAACAGCCTATGGCTTACAATATTTCCTCCTAATATCCATGTGGCTTGTTCTCCAATCTTTTAAAACAACACAGTAGCAGCTTAATTTCCTCTGTCTTTGATGCTCTCCTTTAAATACCATCACAGACTCCTTCACAGACCTGCTCCCAAGCTAAGCTCTCTTGGTAGAATTTCTGAAATGTGATGACTAATCTACCTAAATCACTGTATACAGTGCTAGACAAAGTAAATAAGACTTAAATCTTGGGGGTTTCCTTCTTCTTCCTTAGAAGAATCTACAGCAGAAGATTCCACAAGACCTAACTAGATTGACTGTAGTAGCACTTAAAGGTTACCTTGAAAGATGGCAAATACTGGTATCAGAGGATGATGACTGCTCGAAACATCCCCAAAGAATATCTCATAAATTAAACCACATATTCAGTGTATTTGGTCAAGTCCATGAAGGCAAAATCCGGTAGTGTCATCCAGAGGAATGTGTAACCTGGGTTTTCCTAAAGACTCAAAAAAGTCATACAGCTTGTCTCTCTAGGATGAGGACTACTCATGACATAACTATACTCCTTCCTTGAGTACAGCTTTCACCTTTACTCTCTTCTGAAAAAAAAAAAAAAATCTCTGGAAACAGATTCATCTGCTCCAGCTAAGCATAACAAAAGGTGAGCATGTACTCCTTCATGACAGGCCACCCCAAGATACTTTTGGTACATCAGTCAGAGATACACAGTTCATGACTGTTCCCTAAGTTTTGCTACCACGTAATTGCATTTAGGTATATTATAGACTGCTTGAATTCCCATCAGTCTGATACACTTGGAAAGTTAAGGGCAAAGGGAACACACCATGTATCCAAAGCCATGATCTTACTGTGGTCTAGCTGAAGTCTTAACAGTCTAATAAAAGAATTTCCTATCCAGTTACAATGACATTAACGCTTCACAGTTCAAATTATATTACTTAAAATTGTACATACACAAACATTTTAACATCGCAGAATCATTAAGGTTGGAAGAGACCTTAAAGATCATCTCATCCAATCATCAACCCAGCACCACTGTATCACCCCAGCACCACAGCTTCAAGAGCAGATGCTTCTTGAACACCTCCTACCTACCAGCAATCCTACCACCTCCCTGGACAATTTATTCCATGCCTAACCACATCTTCAGTGAAAGTTTTTTTGCCTACTATCTAATCTGAACCTCCCCTAGCACAATTTAAGGCCCTTTCCTCTGATCCTTGCACTTGAAACATGACAGAAGAGATCAATCCCCACCTCGTTACAACCCCCTTCCCAGGGAGCTATAGAGAGTGATGAGGTCCTCCCTGATCCTCCCCCTCTTCAGGCTAAACAACAGCAGCTCCCTCAGCTGAGCCTCGTAAGACTTGTGTTCCAGACCCTTCACCAGTGTTGTTGCCCTTGTCTGGACACCTGCAGCACCTCAATGTCCTTTTTGAAGGGAAGGCTCCAAAACTTAACACGGGATTTGAGATGCAGCCTCAACAATGCTGAGTAGAGCAGGATAATCACTTCCTTTGTCCTGCTGGATTCAATGTCTGATACAAGCCAGGATGCCATCGGCCTTCTTGGCTGCCTCGGCACATGCTGGATCATGCTCAGTCTCTGTCAAACAGCACCCCCAAGTCCCTTCCTGCTGAGCAGCTTTCCAGCCACCCTGCTCCCAGCCCATAGCACTGCCTGGGGTTGTTGCATTCTCATTGCTGAACCTCATGGTGTCGTCTTCAGCCCATCAGTCCAGCCTGTTCAGGTCCCTATCTAAATCCTTCCTGCCCTGGGCAGATCAACTCCCACCTAACTTGGTAATAATGTCTGTGAATTTACTGAGGTGCGTTTGATCCCCTCATCCAGGTTATTAATAAAGGTATTAAGCAGGACTGGTCCCAGTACTGAGCCCTAGGGAACATCACTTGGCATCAGCCACCAGCTGGATATAATTCCATTCACCACAACTCTCTGGGCCCAGCCATCCAGGCAGTTTTACCCAGCAAAGGCTACACTTGTACAGGCCACAAGCAGCCAGTTTCTGCAGGAAAATGCTATGGGAGATGGTGTCATATGCTTTACTGAAGTCTAGATAGATGAGCCTTTCCCTCATCTACTGTGTCACTTTGCCATAGGAGATCAGGTTGGTCAAGCAGAACCTGCCTTTCGATCTCCTAAACAGGCCAAAGTCTGCCTGTCTGAAGTCCAAGGTGGCAGCTCTGCTGCCACAACTCCTAACTTCACCCAGAATTGAAAACTCCATCATTTTGTGGTCACTATGCCCAGGAAATACCAACTCATTTCTTGCTGGTGTGCTTTCCTTTCCACTGCACTCTGGGTCTTAAAAAAGACAGCCTCAGAGCAGGGAGAGAGGAACAGAGAGCTCCTAATGCTCAAATCTTTTGCCAGCATGAAGTTGATGGTTTCTTCCTTCTCTGCTTGGAATCTGCTTGAAATCCTTTCTACATGTTTTCTAATACCCTCTGCACCTTGCTTTTTCTTCACTCTTCTCTATGTTACACATCTGTAACACTGTTATATATGGTGTGTAGTACATATGTCAGATCCTTAGTATTAGTCCTTTTGTTATCTCTAACTGGTTTTACCCATTTCTAAAGATTGCCTTTCTTCAATTGCTTGCAAGGGACCTCTGGTGAGCTGTTCACAGCCCTGGGGCCTCTGGTATCATCCTGTCACTGTAACCCACAAGGTGATTTGTTCCAGGATCAGTCATATACAGTTCATTCTACAGAGAATAAGTGCTTGTTATTAATAACTTCTAATTACAAAAATATATAAGATTTGTACACAGTTGTACAAAGGGATCAAAAGCTAAAACATAAACATGTAATAGTTACATGGTCATTAGACAATCACTACATGACCACTACATGGTCATTTATACAAAATAAATCTACAAGCAGCCCAAGACAAGTCCATACAGAGCCCAACAGGTCCAGAAGTCTCCACTGTTAACTTGAGACAAAGTCTGTGGCCTCTAACAATAAATGGAAACACCTTATTTACCTGGCTACAAGGCTACAGCTGTTCCTTGAACCCTGGCCTTATGATGGAGATCTGAAAGTATATAACAGAAGCACCTCCAGTAAAATTCTGAGCTTGAAAAAAACCTCTCAAGAATTCATGTCTTCAAATCAAGTGAACCCCTGGGAAGTGACATGGACTGTGATGCAAATGTTCTCTTTGAGATCAAATATTCAATTCAGACTAGATTAAAGGGACTAGACTTCATTACTCATCAGTCAGTCTCCATGACAAATGTCTGAATTACAAATTTGCCATCATACAGGAAACAAACACACATTTTTATTCATTGCAAAAGAATAACAAAACTGAAGAATTCATGGCTGTGAAGAGCACTTTAACACTCTCTTTGGTCCAAATGAAAGCTTACTTCTCACCAGAATGAAGTGATTGTACTCCTGATAGGTACTCACTGCTCTTTCTCTAGCTCAAAATATGGAAATAAACAGTAGATGTGAGTCTTCAGGACAGTAAACACAATCCTCAGTCTCTGCTTGCATATCAAAATATAAATGCAGATTTAGACTGAAGCTCACTGTCTCTGACCTCTCAAAGTAATACATTTCAATGTATTCAATGTTACTTTGAAAAAAGTAGTTGTTACTGATTATGTAATGAAAAGACACCTATGAAATATACATTATTCTTAGCTCAGCCTTTACTCTATCATGATTTTTTCCTGTGAGGTTCTCTTATTTCAAGAGAGAAGTTACTGTCTGACATGGAGTCTCATAGTTCATGAAGAAGCTGTGTGACCTTTACATCTATTACCTTCCAAAAATATGAGATTGTAATTTCATGCTAAGATGCTTCTGTTATTTTCAGGCAACTTCAACAGCATCATTCTCATTTACCTCTAAGCAGTCATTACAGAATTTGGTGAAGAAAATTCCAGCAGACAATATTGCTGAGAGAGGTGTTAATCAGGGACCACTGAGCGAAGCCCTTCCCAAACAGACAGAATGCAACCCCGGATAACACAGACTGACTTCCGAGATCTGCTCTGGGTAGTTTAGCAAACATTCTCATGTTCTGAGTCCACAATGCATAGAAAAGAAGAAGCCAAATTTTCCAGGGCTTTGTCTTTTATTTGCAACCTCTCAACCACATCGATTTGAGTGACTCATCTTAAAATAAAGGGAACAGGAGAAAAAACACTAATTATACCTGCAGAATTTTTCAAAAATCCAAATTTCCCCAAACAAGTTAAGATTTCCTGTCTATCCTGTGTAGTGTAAGTATTGCAAAAGCAATGACTCTTGCCTACAGATACAAAACAGATTGGAGAAACCCTGCCTTTGTGATTGAAGAATGTCTCCACCTCTTAAATACTGGAAGTTGTTATTGATTTCCCCAGCAGATGGAGTAGCATGTACAGTTTTGATGATCCCTGCAGACTTATTTATGGGACTTATTTATTTGCAATGTATATGTTTTTACCTAATATCATGGAACTCTACTTGATTCAGTCTATCAAAAAATCAAGCTCCAAAGACTGAATAATATAACTGATAAAACTAAGAATCTTCTTTCTCTTCATAGCTCTTCAATATCTTTGAAAATCTGGTGTAAATTTTATTGAGGTTCCGCTTTATCTTCAGCTCTTTACATCACCTGCTGTGCAGCAGAAACATAAGTTTCAGAGGATGCAGACATTCATCTAGGTGTCAAAAAGACTTCACAAGGATCATATGGTCATAGGATAATTCAGCTTGGAAGAGACCTTGAAAGATAATCCAGTGCAACTCTCTCTTACCTACACCTCAAAGGTAGGTCAGTCATGAGATCAAACCAGGCTTCCCAGGGCTTTGTGTATTAGATCTTGAAAACATCCAATGGAGAAAGGAACCTGCACAACTTCTAGGGGCAACCTTGGCTCAATCATCCTCATGGTGAAAAGCTATCTCCTTATATCCAAGAGATTTCGTTTTAACTTAGCCCCATTGTTTCTTGTACTCCTGCCATGAAAAGACTGCCCTCAACTTCTTCATGGCCTCTGTATAGCTCTAGGAAGGATGTTATTAAGCCCCAATTTATCACTGTCTTTCCTATCACTGAGAGTGATCACATAGGTGAGGGGTGGACACAGCCAATCTCTGCTGTAACCTGACACACTGTGCCACTATCCTCCTGTATTTCCTCATGCACAGGTTAACTCAGATGGATTTTATATTTTTATGCCAAGCACAGCATTACATATATCTTTAAGAAATATCTTTAACTTAAGGATCCCAGAAATTCTGAATTCCAGCCTGACCTGTTTCACTGAATTGTTATACAAAAAAGATTAAATTCTTTCATTTCTACACTGCTTCTATGCAAGGACAACATACATCTCACAGAAAATATTCAAGGTTCAGCCCAACCCAGCAAGTCTGGCCTGAGACAAACACTATTATTTCTTCATTAACGCGACAAAAGAATACATCCCCTAATGCACAGAGATCAGTTTTAGAAGCAGATGTGATACAGTGAGATGATCCAATGCTTTCATATAAATTTGTTTTTTCCTGGAAAAGGCAGGATGATGCTAGATCCCCCCAGTAGAAATCCAGGCAGTGCTTTCTGGCAAAGAATGAAGGTGGGCACATACACAAAGAAATTGGGAGTGGCACTGATGCAGTGCAGAAATGAACACAGGAACAAAGCACTGGCATTGCTTTGAGGCAAACAGCTTTATCTCACACACAGCAACAATGAACATGACCTATGATTACTGCCTTTCTCAGCAAGCAAAAGGAAACTGCCTGTACAAGACCAACCAAGACCAAGACCAAGCCAGTTCTTCAGTGAACTACATCCAAAGTTGAGTTACATGGAATCACAGAGCTGCAGAATGGCTGGGATTGGAAGGGACCTTCAAGAACGTCTAGATCCAGCCACCTCACCATTGACACATGAATGATGTAGCAACTGCTACTTTATCAGGAGATTATCAGGAGGTGAGCACAAGTGTTATGATTACTTAAAACAGAAAAGAACTTGAGGGGTTAGTCTGGCCAAAGCTTGAAGGCAGAAAACTGGGAGAATAATGAAATGATGGTGGTACAGCTTATTACTAATAGCTAGTAAGTAGCAGTGGTTCTTAGTGCTATAGGGTTTTATCCAACAGCATCAAGTGAGGGTGAGAAGGGAAATGTAGGATGGGAAGCACTGCATGAAAGCTTTTTTGTCCCAGAAGGTACTGGAAATATTTAGCATGGGCGTTCTAATTAGGCATTGCAGTTACACTTTCAAATCTGGGACCTGATGGTGTTAAATGAACAGCAAAAAAAATGAGACCTTGTATGCGAAAGTACAGCTTTGACTCTATACATTTGCTGGTTTACAACAGCACAATGGATTTACACTGGAATGCCAAAACCATGGTGCCATCACTCTCCCACATTAATGTGCCTTTGCAGGTTTTCCACAGTTGGGTACTTCACAAAGACAGTTAAGATAGGATGCTGTGTTTGGAATGTCTGCCAGTTTTTATGACAAAGTTCCCTGTAATCTGATCCATGAATTATCAGTAGCAGTACTGTTGTTGCCAACTTCAGCATTATCTGAAAATCACTGTTTTACAATAGATCGTGGAAGAACAGGGTCTGGAGCACGATTACAATTGTCTTACATAACTTTTCTACAAATATGGTGATTAAGTGACTTTTTAAGATATCTCTTCTCACTACCTGATGCTCGTGCATTGTAGAGGTAAGGCACAGACTGACTTCCACCAACACCATCTCCCTAAAATACAGGCATATTTACACTGCCTGTGAATCAGCTACAGATTTTACTAAATCTGGCACAACTACACCTACAACTTCACTGCCAAGAGGTGTCTTTTTATCCAGGGAGGTAGCTAACTGCTGTACATATCCCGGTGTACCTTCTCAGACAAGACATGGGGAGTTCATTTATCTTAAATTAAAGAGTTTGATCAATCTGTAAAATGCTTTAATGCTGTGCTGCCTGCAAGAACAGAGAAAGTGAACTTAGAGACATTGGTATTATTTTCTCCCACTCAGCTTTGACATCTATATGGCAAAGATAAGCCAGTTGTAAACATTCAAACATCTGTACCCAAACTCCATCCATGCTTCAGCCACTACACAGGACCTGGCTGGTCAGCACTGGCAGTTACCTGGGATTATATGAAGACAATTCTTCTTCAACACTTTTCACCTCTTGTCTACTTGAGAACGAGGTGAAAACCATCCAGCCTTGAGACTCTGGACAGACAAATGTTCCAGGAGAAAGAATCAGGACTCTCATCCCAACAAACAATGAGCCTGCCAGAGGCTCCTAAGCCAGAGAGCAGACAAGAGGGACAGGAAACAGGATCACTGGTAAAGTTACCTAAAAATCTGTGTGAAAGCAAGGACAATAAAAGCTGTCCACCAAACAGAGCATTTGGACACATGGATATCACACAGGTATGCAGTGGCTTTAACTCATTTTAGCAAAATATCTCAAAGATCCTTTTTTATTGGGAAAAAATGCCTAGAAGAATTGCTACAGTTACATTTCTAGAGCCTCTTTTCCTTTCAGAGGATAGTCAGTTCAAGGGAAGAAAGAATACAGGGTGAGTATATACTTGGAAGTTTTCTTCCTTCTGGATTCACTGGGAATGCTAAGAGGAAATTAAGAAAAGCACACTTTTCAACTGAAATCATACCAGAAATTAACTTTTATGTGTTGCTCTGGCCACCTAGTGCACGGTGTAAGCATCTTCTAATACAGTCTGTGCAAGATCTACACATAACAGAAATGGTGCAGGCTATTGAGAAGTTAGAACTTTATATAAATCAGTTTATGAGCCAGCAGATAGATCTGAATGCACAGGTGGTGAGTGAGAAATGAATAAGCAGAAGGCCTGGGAACATTGCCTAGTGAATTTTGGGAAGGCACTCTCAAGCACGTCTGAGTTTTCACTTGCATCCTCCATGCATGAGGCTAGAGCCTGTCCTTATGTGAAATTCAGTATCTCAGTGCCAGGATTACGCTCAAGCCCAGACATATCAGGTTTTTTGAGGATGGCCATAAACAGGGACAGAAGCTTAAAGTAACCCTGCAGTGATGCAAACTCACTGTCGTGCTGCTGGCAGGAAGACAATTGGTCTCATTATCTGCATCTTCAGCAAGTTTATGAGGATACCAAATTTCATTAAGTGGTAGCTAGTGGAGAAGAGCTCTGAAATCTCAGGAACCTTAGCAGTGTGGAAAAATGAGCCAAAAAAACCTTCTGAAGTTCAGACAGATAAATGTTAAGTCCTGTACCTTGGATGGAACAAGATGCACAATGAGTATGTCAAGTGAAGCACTCGTAAAGATAATCCCTTATCACACACTCTTCTGGAAAACTGAGTTTTGTGTCCCCCCTGCAAAAGAAACACTAACAAACTGGAGAATCTAGGAGAGGGGAATTTAGATGGTTGGAGGCTGGTGCAGGGACAGAGACAACCAGGTCTGTTTAGCTCAAGAGGCTGAGGGTAAAACACAAGCTGCTGTCCCCAGCTAGGGTTAGAAGGTAGATGGAGCTAGAACCCTCCCAGCAATGCACAGCAAAAGGGCAAGAGGCAATCAAGGTCCAACAAAGGATATAACAAACAATATCTTCACCAGAGAGTGGTTAAGCACAGAGACAGGTACCCAGAAAAACCCTTCCCCTGGAGATTCTCAAAATGCAATTGCAGAAGGCCTTCAGCAACCTGATCGAGCCTTCATGATTACTCTGCTCTGGAGCAGATCTGGATCAAAGACATCCACAAGTCTTTACCAAAGTACATTTTGCTAGGACCTATACCCATACTTCCAATTCTATTTCACACTGTCATGGCTATCCTAGTGTTAAGAGCTAGTTTCAATGTGAAGTTCCATTTAATGGAAAATGTTGGCATTTGCAATTAATTTTCACCATAGTTTCAAACAGAAAAAGATTCATTAAGAATTTCAAAAATTGCTTTGATATTAAAGAAAGAGTGTTAATTTTTAAAAGATATTAAATATTACATTACATTAACTTTATTCATTGATTACTTTTTGAAGTAAAAGAAGGAATATGGAAACAAAAATGGAACAAAATTAGAAAGGGAGGTCTACCAAACCCCACAACTGCATCAAGTTCAGATTCTCGCTGAATTACGATAGTTTGGTCCTTTACAAATTTCTGTGCAGTTGTATCATACAGTTAAGTTTCCTCCCTCACAGATGTCTCCCTGAGATGAGGAACACTTATGTTCTCCTTCACTGATTACAACAAATGCCACACTCCAACTGCATGGTGCTTTTATGTAAGTTGAGAGTAACATTACTTACCAGCCAATCTTGGGAACATTGCTTTAGGTTCTTTTCATATTACCTTACCAGAAAAACAACCAAGACAGTAGCTAATAACCTGGAAGGTCTCACAGAATAGTGTTTGATTATTAAGCGATATTGGGAATGTAGCCCTTCTGAAATCAGAGCATACTAACCACAAATTTATTTCTGATTTTGGAAGCATTTCACTCAGATAACGTCTAACCTCTGCAGCATTTGTAAGCATATTTTCTATCTCTCTGTAGTATCTGAGAAGAAAACCGGGTTAGTATGTTTACTCAGTGACAAATGAATGCATGAACTAAAAAAAAATTAAAAAAAAATCACAGTAAACTAGCTGGAATTTCAGTTATTTCAGTTTAACTAGCTGAAATTTCAGTTTTTTCACTTTTTAAAACAACAGCTCTTTTGAGGAAACAGTGCATGAGAAATTTTGCTTGGTTCTATTTTATGAAATAATTGTGCAACTTCAAAGAATTTCTCCATTTTGGTTTGGTAAAAAAGTCACAGATACTATTCTGAAAGGCAGCTGTGTGAAAAATCCTTCAAAATAAGAAACAAGGATAATTATTTGCAACCTGCTGCCACATATGTGATAGTGGTATCAAATCTGGGGTGATACACATCTGAACTTGAATTTTTGATCAAGTAAAATGGGTCTATCCTGTTCAATATTGTTATTGTCTGGCATATCTCTGCATCAGAGCATTATCCTACTATGGGGCACAATTCATTATCTTCACAGGTTTCCAGAGAAAGAGAGAGAACTAGAGCACAGAAGGAAGAAGATAACAATACATGTCAGGAATGAGATATACTCAGTAACTTCACACCTGCTCTTGCTTAGCCTGCTTTTCCTTTCAGCAACTTCTGAAATCATAGCAGAAATCACAAATGTACAAATTTCCCCTCAATTAAAAAAAAAAAAGCCAAAAGGCTGCCCCTCAGAGATCTTAAGCTGAGAATCATTACTATTCTTAGTATATTATTACCAACACCAAGTTTAGAAAAGTCTTCTATGAAACACATTTATCTAAACAGTTAATACAGAGCCGTCAACACCGCCTTATTACCAAAGAAGGAAGTATATAACAATTTAGACTCTGAAGTAATCTCTTTCTCCAGAAAACAAACAAACAAACAAAACCCATAAACACTGGAAAGAGCATGTGTGTGCATATGTGTGTGTGTTGTGCAGTAAAGCTGGCTTCTAAACAGATGGCAAGAGTAAAAGGCAAATCTGAAACACCGAAACACCTGAACTAATGAAGCCAATACACCTACACATCAATGGCTCGTGGGTGATTGACTTCAGCGTGCAAAGAGAAAAAATTAAAGCTTTCCTATAATAAAGGAAGAAGACTCTCTCCCCTTCTTTTTGTGGGTAATATGTTGAAAGTGCAAGGCTTTTGCACAGCAGGAGCTTTGACCATCTCCCTCTTCTATCAGCTGCCTATTCCATCCAAACGTCAAGAACACTGTCTTTCAGCTTCTAAGTCACTGTTAAATTAGACTGAACCTGCTCAAATACTCAGATTTATTGTTGGGGTAGAGGGGGAGGAAAACCTTAAGAGACAGATGAACTCATGTGCAGAAGAACCATCTCCTTATGAAACCCCTTCTTCAGCTGAGGGATAAGGAAGTCTGAGATTGTAAATACTTTAAATCAAGGATAAAAGGTTCTCGTACTTTATCATCTCTTCTATGGAAATACAAATTCTTCCAGGTATCTTGAATCCTTATTGTTAAGGATGCAAAGATCTTTGAGGACTTAAAAGCCTTCTGCAGCACGTAAGTAAAGGCATTTACAAGAGTCAGCTCAGTCAAGCTTGTATTTCAATCATATACCATAAGGTATGTGGCATAAAAATCCAAAGTCTTACTAATTCCTAGTTACCTGATACAAAGCTTTTCAAATGACTGGCCTTTCTTCTTTTCTAACTGTTACTGAAACACCAGTTTTCTATATCACAGATTAGCTGCTGTTTATCAGTATAGCTACAATTTATTCACCCAGGCCAAACAGAATTTCACATTATTAGCAAAACTCCGGTAAGTCATTGCAACCTGCATTTCTTTATCTGTACCTCTCTGGAGCTGAAGTTTGATCAACATCAGTTGTAAGGCTCCAATACAACTTGTATACATAAAACACTAAGAATATGAACGTGAATATCCAATACATTCATGCCAATAATTTAAATAATCACAACTTGAAAACATAAAATAGAGAAATCTGGGTTTTAATGAAGTACAAGGAAAATAAAATTATGGATGTTTCAGCTAGCTGAATCCAACTTAAGTATCACCAGAGGTAAGCTGACAGAAAATATAGAGCCAAGAAAGGGTGGGAAGTAATTTGTGCAAAACGAGAGACATTAGGCTCTTTTGATAGTGCGTGCAAAAACCCACGATACAGGCCCATTTAAAATATTTAAGCAAGGACAGCATTGTAAAAATAGTCAACATTTTTATACTCAGTTGAACTAAATGTATTAAAATGTATTTAAATTTATTATAAAATTATCAAAAGGCTGTACAGCAAATAAGCCTTTCTCCATCACTTTTCCAAGATCAGAATCAATTCTGGTCTTTAGAAGCAGCAGGACACCAAAAAAGAAAAAATATGGAAGCCTTTAAATGGAATTATTTGATGTGGGAAAACAGCTCTTAGGGACTGGAAGTGTTTAAAAGAAAATTATTTCCTGCTGTATTAGAAAACAGTGTCAAACAGTGTATTAGAAAACATAGCAAAAAAAGAGGTTACCTACTTTGATATTATTGTTATTCCTTATTCCCTACCCTTATACAATATTAGAGTATTCAATTCCTTTTCCTTTGAGCACTGCAAATCAGCTCAGCACAGTCTGTTCATGTGGTCAGCAAACAACTGACCTGCATTTGGTCTTCTCTTCACATTTTCCTGCCTTAAAATGAAATCGCTGACTGTACAGAATTTATTTTCTTGCTAAGCAAAGCATTTAAGTGAGAGATCCTTATCTCCATCTTTTGAAGTGGTGAGCTAACCCTCCTACTTATTTTATTTTCCCTTGTGTTTTAACTTCCCTTCCATATGCATAGAGGTAAATAATTTATGGATCCTTTTCCCTTTGATACATGATTTATTTGTATCAGTTTCCATCAATTTAGTGTTCTACTACACCACTGCATTTGAGTCTCCAAAATTCCCTGTTCCTCAACTTCCAAATCTCTGAAAACACCTTCCTACAATAAAATTTTCTAAGGTAATTTTCAGTTTCTGCTCCAAGTCTTCTATCTTTCCCTCCACATTTACATTAGGTCCTATGCCATTAGCAGAGCTCAAAACAATTACCTCTATAGACCTGAGACAACATTCCTCATTCTTGTTTTTGTTCCGGACAGTTTGGTCTTTTCAGAAGTAATGCTAACTTAAGAACTGCTTTAAGGAAGATGGTAAGAGAGGCTGCTTCTACAACATGCAGTTAGAACTTCTGTCAAGGCTGCATAAGTAAGAATATTATTTTCCCATGACAAGCTGATATTCAATCAGGACTCAACATGGACAGTAGGCTAAAATAATTCTATCCAAATTCAAGACCATATTAGCAGTGAGAAATGTCAATGCACAAATATGTAGATACCTTTAAAAAGAGAAGGAAGAGCTGTGTGACTGTTCAAAAGGAAAATACTGAACATCCAGAATTAAACTGGAGTGATAATCTGAAGCAACCCTTAGTTGTATCTCAGCCTGTTTGCATGTCCTGGTTGAAATGCAGTCATTGCTTTTCCAGTCCTCCCATTCCATTTAATTCTTCTTGAAAGAGTCTGGACCTGTAGTCATCGAATTACAGACTATCCCTAAGTTGGAAGGGATGCACAAGGATCACTGAAGTCCAACTCCTGGCCCTGCACAGGACAGCCCCAAGAACCACACCATGTGACCGAGGGTGAAAAATGTCTTTGACAGCTGTGCAATTACTCTTTTTTAAATCAGTTAGGTACCAGTTCATGTTGCTCCTCAAGTGCAGCTTGAAAAAACAAACACATTTATATAACTTTTATGTGTAACGAGCACTGAGTAAAGTTTAACTTGCATTTAGGAAATAAATAAATCCAGCTATTGTTCTGGAGTTAAAAGAAGAACATGACCATCTCAGCACTGGTACCTTAGTTTTATTTCAACAAGGATGCTGGTTACCTTCTCATGTTTGTGAACCTGATTTTATCTCTTTAATCCACAAAAAAATATCTTCTAGCATAAAATTATATAGCAATGCATAGCTTGGAAGAACCCAGTTTGAACTATCAAAGAGCATTTACTCAGAAATATGATTAACTATGAAAACCTAAATGTGTTAGCTGTGGTATACTGAAGAGGAAAAAATACAGTTAAGACTGTTGCTATTTCCATATACAACTTTTATTGCAATACCTGTATTCTAAGTGTACAGATACAAATATAAAATGACCCATGACAGGCTTTAAAGCTGCCCAAGTAGCGAACTGAGAAATTAATTTGATATCACAGCCAAAGTTGACAGGACTTCAACGGGTGATAGGAAGCTTCCCCAGTCTCTCTCCAAGAACAACCAGGATCCACCATAGTTTTGGTCCAAGATGTATGCTTTAAGTTGGCAGCTGAGTCTAGGAACGAGTGTATTTACCCCAGATGTGCAGCATAAATACAGAAGCAATAAAAAGAAGACTCATGACCAAAACTGGAACAGGTCCACTAAAAATAAAGAGAAAATGCATTAACATAAAAAAGAAGTCTGTCTTGCCCAAATGCCAGTCATTATCAGCCAAATGAGCTCATCAGTTCATACAAAATTGTACAAGAAAATTCTTCTTCCCTTCCCACAAAAATACCTTAAGGCACATAGAAATGAGACAGCCATCTCTATTAAAAACTGCTGCTGCTGCCACTGTTTTTAAAGACAGTTCTATACGCCCTAAATGTTACATTAAAAAGCACAACAGAGTGACAAAATCCCCACTTGTAAGAAAAGCCATTAATGGTTCATTATTATGGATCACAGTCCACAGTCTCTGGAAAACTATCATCTGTGTTTACAACTCAAGTGGCCACCTAAGCAAAGATGCAGTCCGATACAAAAACCAACAGAGTCCTCTAGCGGCTACTAAAATTTTGGCAAAAAATTCTGATTAGCTGTTTTATTTTGGGGGTTTTATTTCATTTGAAAACAATGGCAGCAGTGGGTGAGAGACAGGGACTTCTTTCTTGAAAAACACAGACAAAGTGACAAAGCTACATCATTAAATCTTTACCTAAAATGAATTTTTTCCCCTCTTTTATATATTGTTTAGAAACTGTATAGTAATGTATTTTAAAAACAGGTTAATCTTAGGTTGCACGTTGATAGCTTCAATCAGCTGTTTTATGCTTTTCTGAGATGCAACAATTAAACGAATACACACTCAACACTCCTTCACAACACTCACTGCATACAATCGCATTTCTGATTTTCAACATGCTATTGGGAAATCTGTTATTCAGCCTGTGTTACACACCAGGGTACTGTTTATAAGCATGTAAATACTACCTGAATACCAAGTAAAAAAAAAAACTGAAACTTATAAGGGATTCAGAGAGTTTCCTGTCATATTCTTCTATGAGATCATGATCCACACACTTTAAATGATCACAACTGTAATTTACATTGAGTTTAAAACTCAATTATTATCTATCAGACTTATTTGGGTATGGAGAATCCTGAACACAGACAAACTATTCAGCAAATAAACCAATAACAAAATAAACAAAGTCCACATACACGGTAGCTACACAAGCAACTCTTTCAAGGGGTATTTTTCACTACACAACAGAATGTAATTCTCAAACCCCAGCAGTTTATAGCCTATATTATAAATCATAATTTATAGTCCTTACACTGTATCTGAATTACTATTTAATTCATTTGAGTCTTTAGCAGTAGGAATAGGTAAACTGCTCTGCCAAAAGCACATGGGAACAAAGCAGCACCACTAATCAGAACAGAACTACATGGAAATAAATGTTCAGTGTTTTTTAAACATGCAGATGACATTGAACCCCTAGAGAATAAACAGCTCTCCAATACTGACACATATATCTGATTTCCTCCAGACCTACAGAAAACCTGTTGAAACCCTGAAATTCTCCTCCACACACCTGCATCTTCTCAGCCCAGCACAAATAAATAGATTCAGACACCTCTAAAGATTTGGTACTGTGCATTCTCAGAATGTCTTTCATAAGGCTGCATATTGTACAACAAGCTCAATTTGACTTTCTATCTTCAGGAAAGCTGCCTATAGGCTCTTCAAGCAGGAAAGCCCAAGAGAAGATACAGGAACCACAGGTACCAAGTGACCCAAAAACACGAAAAAGTTTGGTTTTAGTTTTCTTTTCAAAGCATGTAATCTCCAAGATTTAAAGAGAAAAACACCATATTGCCTCTCAGCCAAATCCTTCACAACTCCCTTTCACTAACAGCTGTTTTTAAAGGTACACACATCTTGAAACATCTTGTAATGCAAATAAAGGATCTTTCCTGAGGGGAACCAACCTGCCTATTCAACTTGTCTATATTATTTTGGATGTTAAATACAGAAACAAAATACCCAAAGCATCAATCTAATTCCGCACAATATAAAATATATAAACTTTTTTATCTAGAGCAAAATTTCCCTCATTGCAGCTAGTATGAATTAACCTGTTCTCAGGTGGTTTTACATATATTTTCATAGTAATTTAAAGAGCTTGCATTTTAAACAATATGAAAAAACACCAAAAGAGCCCACCCATCACCACTACCTGGCTAAGCTTTCCCATTGCTCTATGCAGTAGTGATCACAACCATTTCTAAAAACAACTTCAGCTGAAGTACTTCACCAAAGCAATCACAAGCCCTTGATATCCCATTCTCATTTTAAAGCCTACTAAATGGGACAGAAATAATAACAATTGGTTGAAATGGAAAAAATTTTGAAGAGAAATATCTAGAAAGCCATAAGCAAGAAAGCTGCTACCAAGCCATGGCTCAGAAAATGTTACATCTAGTGTTGGGGTGATTTGTAAAAGCAACTCACTCATAAAGATTTGATTCTTTCTTTAAAAGGTTGAACATACAGTTACCCAAAGTAGCTTCCAAAAAAAACCACTCCCAGGGCTCCAAATCCCTAAAATTGGGAACCACTGTGTTGCAACACAAATAGATTGAAAAATCTGTTTACTGATCTGCTTGCACTGAAGATGAAAACAACTAAGTGGCCATTCTGCACCAAAAGTGAAATCAAAGGATTCACAAAGAAACAATTTAGCAAAATTGTTAAAGCTTGTATCACAAGTCTATTAAAAAAAATCATAATCCTCTTCCATAATCCTTTTTTTTCTGTTTGGTGTAATTAATTTTAAAAATTGAACTTTAGTAGACCAAACAACAGAAAACAGTTGCCCTGCCTATCTGCATAGGTTTGCTCTCCAACACTATTGCTGCTTATTGTCTTTGCTTTGTCTCCTTTCTGGACTCAGAATGGAGTAAGCAAGGCCGAACAGCACTACTTTGGTGGTTTGCTGGATACATTTTGTTTTTTAAAGTTTCAAGTACATATGAATATGAAAACTTGTAAGACAACTTCAAAGGAAAGATTACTCATGGAACTATCACTCAGTAACCTATCACCAGCCCTTCACCAAATGTTCCATTTGTGCAGCTAGCAGCGGCCCTCTTGAACTTCTAAAGAAAGTATTAATGGATTTGAGAAAAAAGAAACAAGCAACAGGGTCAGCCCTGAGCATCTCAAGACTTCAACCCAGTAAGAACAAGAGCATATGAACTGTAATTCTACAATAAGCATAAATTTCCACTCAGGATATAACTTAGCACACACTCATCAGCTCAAATACACCTTCCACCTTTGTTACCCAAGTATTAGGCTGTAAAGTTCGTTTGGAAAGTCATCTCAAGGGCTCAAACTGGTCAAAAGAGTAAAAACCTAGGTTCTCTTTATAGCTTAAGGAACATTACTAGGTATTCAGCCATAATCTTGGAATATTCACCTTGTGAAAATGGAGATATGCGTGCTATTTGCTAGGCAAGTTCAGCTAAAGTAATTTGTCTGCAGCTTTTTAATAAAAACACTTGATGAAAGCATATGCTGCATCAGTTGTATTTTCAAGGGGTGCAAAGGATCATAACATAGCTATGATAGGACAAATCCAAATTTTTTACTTAAAAGAGAATTAAAACATGCACACAGATGCTTAAATTGAGACAAGTGATCTCTCTCAACCTCAAAATGATTGCTCACAGTCTTCAAAGACCACTTTGGGTAAACTCTGACAAATACAAAATACAACTTGTACCCACCTTTTTAAAAACACTGTAACTTAAAAACCTACTTCTGCGGGGTTGCAGATTAAATATTATTGTCATTGTCATCCCAACCACCAACTCAGCAAGTTTTCCCAAGCGCACCAGAACACTGGCAGATGATTATTAATTCGAAGACTGCAAGACTATGTAAGTAGGAGAGCTCTAAAGCCCTCAAGCCTGCCACCACCCATTAACCCAACTTACACTTTGAGCCCTGGAGAGTCCTCAGTGTAGAACCGCCACATCCCACCAGTCCCTGTGGACGTGGCACGGCCTGCACTCCTTGTCCCACAGCTGGCATTTTTCCTTTAAGGGATAACAGAAGGAAACAAAAGACCAAACAACACATTAGTACTCCACCAGCTTTTAAGACCAAGCAGTGCATGAGGCTGCAGAAACAATACACTTCACTGAATCAATTAGGTTCGGAAAGGCCTCTAAGATCATTGAGTTCAACCTATGACCCCACACTACCATGTCAACTAGACCATGGCACTGAGTGTCATTTCCAATCTTTCCTTAAACACCTGCAGGGACAGTGATTCCCCCACCTCCCTGGGCAGCCCGTTCCAATGTCTAATTGCCTCTTCCTCCTGATGTCCAAGCTAAACATTCCCTGGCGCAGCCTAGGACTTGTGCTCTCCTATCCTGTCACTTGCTACCTGGAAGAAGGCATAGACTCTCACCTGGCTACACCCTCCTTTCAGGTGGTTGTACAGAATGATAAGGTCACCCCGGAGCCTCCTTTTTTCCAGGCTAAACNGGGAAGGAAGGCTGACGTGTCCCACCGGGGCTGCCGGGCTGCGCATGCGACCGCGCGGCAGCGGCCATGGAGGAGGCGGAGGAGGCGGGAGCAGCGGGCCCGTCCGTGCTGTTCCTGCACCCGGACCTGGGCCTGGGCGGCGCGGAGCGGCTGGGGGGGGGCGCGGGGCTGGCGCTGCGGGCGCGGGGCT
>VXBI01003182.1:85033-146867 GCA_013397375.1 Toxostoma redivivum
TGTCAACTAGACCATGGCACTGAGTGTCATTTCCAATCTTTCCTTAAACACCTGCAGGGACAGTGATTCCCCCACCTCCCTGGGCAGCCCGTTCCAATGTCTAATTGCCTCTTCCTCCTGATGTCCAAGCTAAACATTCCCTGGCGCAGCCTAGGACTTGTGCTCTCCTATCCTGTCACTTGCTACCTGGAAGAAGGCATAGACTCTCACCTGGCTACACCCTCCTTTCAGGTGGTTGTACAGAATGATAAGGTCACCCCGGAGCCTCCTTTTTTCCAGGCTAAACACCTCCAGCTCCCTCAGCCACTCCTGACAGCACTTATGCTGCAGACCCTTCCCCAGCAGCGTTGCCCTTCTCTGGACTGGCAGCAGCCGAGCTGCCACGTCAGCAGAGGGCACCAGCCCGGGCAAGCAGAGCGCACGGCGGCGACAAGAGCTGCCCCCGCTGGGGAGGCACGGCCAGCACCCACCTCTGCCGGACGGTGGATCCCGCGGCGCGGGGAGCCACAGCCTTGCTGGGGGAGCGCCCGGAGGAGCCGACGCTGGTGGCGCTGGGGTTGGGCCCGGGCTGCGGAGAGAGAAGAGAAGCGGGAGGGGGTGAGAGGCGGTGAGAGGCGGTGGGCACTGCCGGCGGGGAAGGGGCGCCTCAGCCGCCCGCCGCCCCCCGCCCCGGGCAGCCCCTCACGCACCATGGCGGCGGCGCTGGCTCAGGCTCGGCGCGGTCTCACACACGCTCCGCTACAGCCGCTCCGGCCACGTCCCTGCCCGCGTCAGGCTCCGCCCCCGCGCCGCGCATCCCGGGCCGCGCGGCTTCCCCGGATAATGCCTGAGCAGCACCGGCCCCTTATCGCTTCCCCCCTCGCTCGGCGGCGGCCTTCCGAGACCGCTGCCCCCCGTGACAACTCGGCCGCGTCCGCTCCTTGCGCAGCGGCCGGGCCGGCGCGGGACCGCGGGGAGCGGCGCGTCGGGCGGCAGCGGGACCGCCCGGCGGGCGGGGCGGGCGGGAAAGCCCGGGAGGGAGGGGAGGAAGGCTGACGTGTCCCACCGGGGCTGCCGGGCTGCGCATGCGACCGCGCGGCAGCGGCCATGGAGGAGGCGGAGGAGGCGGGAGCAGCGGGCCCGTCCGTGCTGTTCCTGCACCCGGACCTGGGCCTGGGCGGCGCGGAGCGGCTGGTGGTGGACGCGGCGCTGGCGCTGCGGGCGCGGGGCTGCCGGGTGCAGATCTGGACGGCGCACTACGACCCCGGGCGCTGCTTCGCGGAGACGCGCGGGCTGGCGGTGCGGCGGGCGGGCGGCTGGCTCCCGCGCAGCCTGTGCGGCCGCGGGCACGCCCTGTGCGCCGCCCTGCGCATGGCCTTCGTGGCGCTCTACGTGCTGCTGCTCAGCGGGGAGACCTTCGACGCCTTCGTGTGCGACCAGGTGCGGCCACGGACAGGGCCCTGGGCATGGGGACGGGAGCGCCCGCGGCCGGGATGCTGGTGGGCTGCTCTTCACAGAAATGTTAGGGTTGGAAGGGACCTCTTGTGATCATCTATTCCAACCCCCCTGCCAAAGCGGGGTCACCTAGAGCAGGTGATGCAGAAACGCAGGAGATTCCACGACCTCCCTGGGCAGCCCGTTCCAGTGCTCTGCCACCCTCAATGTAAGGAACATCCTCTTCATGTGGATGTAGAAGTTCTCGTGTTTTAGTTTATGGCCACTGCTCCTCGTTCTGTTACTGAGCACCATTAATAAGAGTCTAGCACCATCCTCTTGACACCTTTAAGATATTTATATGAATTAATAAGATCCCCTCCTAGCCTTCTCTTCTGTAGACTAACTTGGCCCAATTTCTGCAGTTTCTCATAAAAGAGATTCTCCAGAGCCCTGGAGTATCAAATCTCCACAAAATCGGATTCATTATGTGGTGTGCTACAAGCCAATAATGACGCACTCAAAAGAGAGACATCGACTGTTCATTTCAGAGCAAGCCTGGCTGCTCCACTGTGTTCCACAAATGAATGACACCCTATCAGGCTTTCTGTGCCATCTTTTATGAAATTCAGAGTTAGTAACTTCCCAAGTGTAGCCCTTCATAATGTTATGATTAGTTAATAATTTCAAGAGAAGGCAAGTGAAGCTGGGGGAGGATCTGGAGCACAAGTCTTAGGAGTGGCTGAGGGAGCTGAGATGTTTAGCTGGGTGAAAAGGAAGCTCAGGAGGACCTTATCACTCTCTACAACTGCCTGAAAGATGTTCTGGCAGGTGGGGATTGGTTTCCCTGACAGCCAGTGACAGGGTAAGAAAACACAGTCTTAAGCTGCACCAGGGGAGACTTTGCTGGGGCATTAGGAAGAATTTCCTTAGAGAAGGTGATGATACATTGGAATGGACTGCCCAAGGAGGTGATGGAGTTACTGTCCGTGGATATATTTAAGGAAAGACTGGATGTGGCCCTTTATGCCATGGTTTAGTTGGCATGGTGGTGTGGGGTCATTGTTTGGGCTTGGTGATCTCTTTTCCAACCTGATTGATTCTGTGATTCTGTACAAGTTACATAATCCCAGTTAACTTCTACACTTGCTTAGGGAAATGGTCTTCACCTGAGCAGGGGTCTTTCTGACCTGTAGGTGTGTTTTTTAATGTTATAATGAACATAGTTTAACTATAGGATAGATGGACCTGGAGTGTTTTGCCAAGCTAGCAATGTATACGTAGACATAAATCATCATCTTGATTTACTACATCCTTAAGGCTTGTTAGTTCCAGGATGTTGTTGACTAAGAGATGCTAGCTGCTGACAGTTCTACTGATTAGGTCTTCTTTCTTGATGATTAGGCTTGAAAGTATACAAACATCTTATATCAAAGAACACCCCTGACTTCAGATAATCTTGACATATTCCACATTTTGCAACTTCCCTCTTACATTCTGGGGCAGCTGAAGGGAGAGGATGCCACTGCCATTTGGACTCTGCTCCCAGCACCCCTGGTAGTGGCAGAAGGAGATGCTTGGAGAAGTCCTCGGGCTTGAAGGGACCTTGGTAGGGTGCAGGGAGAAATTATAGGGCAATGAGAGGCCCTGGATTAGGGAGTACAACTTGATGTGCTTGTGTGGGAGAGAGGGAGAAGGCACTTGGCTTGCAAAGCAGTGGCTCCCAGAGCATGGCTTTGAAATCACATGTACACACTGGTGGCACTGAGGCAAATAATTAACCTCTCCTCTTGTCCTGTCTCTCCGGTTGCACTAGGTGTCTGCCTGCATTCCTGTACTTAGACTGGCCAGAACCCGAAAGAAGGTTTTGTTTTACTGTCACTTTCCCGATCAACTTCTGACCAAGAGAGAATCTTGCCTGAAGCGCCTCTACAGATTGCCGCTCGACTGGCTGGAAGAGTACACGACTGGCATGGCAGACTGCATCGTTGTGAACAGCAAGTTCACTGCCAGCGTGTTCAAAGACACATTTAAGTCCCTATCTCACATAAACCCAGATGTCCTCTACCCATCACTCAACATCAGTAGCTTTGAAGAAATTGTTCCTGCAGACATAGCTGATCTGATACCGAAAAAGAAGAAATTCTTGTTTCTTTCCATTAATAGGTATGAGAGAAAAAAGAATCTAGCATTGGCTCTTGAAGCTTTGCACGAACTTCAAGGGAGACTGGATTCTCATGAGTGGGATGAAGTTCACCTGGTTATGGCAGGTGGTTATGATAACCGAGTTCTGGAAAATGTGGAGCACTATGAAGAGCTGAGGAGACTTGCGGCCAAACTTGGTGTTAATGACCATGTGACTTTTCTGAGATCATTCTCAGATGAACAGAAAATTTCTCTTTTTAGTAACTCTGTATGTGTGCTTTATACACCAAGCAATGAACATTTTGGTATTGTCCCTTTGGAGGCAATGTATATGAGATGTCCAGTTATAGCAGTTAATTCAGGTGGTCCTTTAGAATCAATCTCACATAATGTTACAGGATTTTTGTGTGATCCTCTGCCAACCCAATTTGCTGATGCTATGGAAAGAATTGTGAGAGATCCTCTCTTAAAGGACTCAATGGGAGCAGCTGGGAGAGTGAGAGTTATGGAAAAATTTTCTTCAGAAGCTTTCTCAGAACAACTGTACCAATACATACGCAGATTAACAGAATAAAATTATATTCCTATGTTATATTTTACAACATCGTGTCTCTCATTTGTGTAGGGGACTAGTATTCATTGTGACTAATGAAGAATTATGGATATCTGAATGTTCTTGTTTTGCTTCTTGTGCTGCCTTATGTCACTTGACACATAGAAGGAGCAAAACATGTCCCACTGTGTCATTAAAAGGTTAAAATTTTCATGTGGCAGACTGATCTGCCATTGCAGGAGTTCTTTTGTGTAATGTGCCTTGGAAAAAACCAAAATTAAATGGCAGTAATTTACTAGGACAATTACTGCATGTTGTATTTCATACTGTATGGAATGGCTGATTCAATTTAAAAAATTTTGATTTGTCCAGATAAGACAAACACAGCCTTATTTTTATGTATTTTAAATGGTCATCAGTAATTTGGAAGTAAATGGGCTGTCTCAGCTGAAGTGTGGAAGGAATTGTTGCACAGTCCAACCAACTGCATGTTTCAAAAACCCATCAGTGTTAGGAATATAAATGGTATGGTTTTTAAATTATTAACCTTTTACTGTGCTTGTCCAATTGCATTGTGTAGTCACACTGGGTGTTAGAAAAGCATGCAGGTGTGTGAGCAGGTTGAAGTGAGACTAGAATGACACCAAGGATATCAGACTACCTCAGGCAGAGGTTAGTGCTGAAATCTCTGCTGGTTCATTACCTGCAATGCTTGAAGACATAATTTTACTTTGGGAATTTCTGGTTCTTAGATACCTAAATGATTTTCCCGATATTGAACATTTCATTTTAAATGACAGCACACTTTTAAAGAAGGTCTTAAACTAGACAAGGCAATAAAGACATTTTATTTTGCCTGATTTAGTGGCAACTTTATGTTTTCCTAATGCAGTGAAGCGTACATGTGACTTGAATTTTTTTTCCAAGCTAGTCTGGGGAAAGGAATCTATTTTTTATTCACCTACCTCTCTTCTAGTGCATCTTCATTAATTGATGGTTCTGTTTGGTTATAATACACATAATCCATACAATTGAATTTTAAGTGTGAAAATAGATCCATTGAGATTCAGTGTTACCTATAAAATACAATTTGTAATCTGAATTATGCCATTTCTAAATGAGATCGTTTCAGGCATTTCCATGTTAGTACTTCACAACAGAGAGACCATTCTTTTTGCTGCTTAGGACCAAAACCCAGGTCTCAATGTACTTATAAGGCTTTTATTTGAAGTAAAACAAATAAAGTTCCACAAACAAAGTTTTTCTTTGCTTTAATCAAGAAGTTAGAATACTCTTAATTTTTATTCGTTAGAGTGAGAGCAGATGGTCTCACAGGCCCTATTTCCTACATTTCTGTTCAATCAGGAAAAGTGGCAAGCCTGAATCTATACTCTTTGTAGTCTGTTCCTGCGTTTCTGCTCCTTTCCCACCCTTTAAAGTTTTCCTAAATCTTTGTGCAACTTTTTCATCGTGGGTGTGGCAGTGGATGACTGAAGGACCAGAAGAGACGGTGAAAACTATCTGTGGTCAGATAAACACCCTCAAGACATGTTTGGCCTTGGTTTTAAGTTCCATTTAGAAGGTACAAGGTGACTGGGGCCGATTCCTGTGCTTGCTTAGTCTGTGTTACATTCTCCTGTCTCCAGTTGCCTGGGAGTTAACCTGAAGCCTTAAGAGCCACAACAGTGCATGCTTGCCAGCATAGCTGCAGGAGTAGCTCCATTTCTGCTCCAGCCTTGGCCTCCAGCCCTTTCCTGAGCTGTGCTGCTGGCAGGCAGGTGCCTAGTCCTATATCCTGCAGCTTGTGTTCACTGAATTTCATGCATTCCACTTGGACCTGACCTGCCGTCTCACATTTACCTGGTGATCGCTGTGACTGTCAACAGCTGCTACTGTCACCAGGCTGCCCTGCTTGGGGACTGTGCCCTCGTTGGTGAGGTCACTGTCCTGTGATGTGATCTCCACTGCCTTTTCACTGTCATCCCTTGCAGAGCAGCCCCAATCCTGCTGCTTCATGGCAGGCAGGTTGGACCACCTCAAGCCTGAGGCTGGCTGTATGGAACCTGGCCTTCAGGCTCCCTATCAGCTGCACATTCAGCTCATATTCCTGCAGGAAGCCGTGGTCAATGTGTAGAAATGTGGCTGAGCACTGCAGACTGTTTCAAGATGTCTTGCTTTCCATCTTGAGAAACCTGATCTAGCAAGAGATATCCCTGCCCACTGAAGGAAGGTTGGATGGTCTTTAAAGGTCCCTTCCAACCCAAACCTTTCTGTGGTTTTATAGTCTTTCAGAACCATTCGGGGGGGCTGCACAATTATGTTAGGATTTATTAGTTAGATATGATTAATCTTTACAGCCTATCCAGGTACCATATATCCCAAGGGACATTAGATGATTAGCAGTAGTAATATCCCAGAACTGTGGATTGTGACTCTGTGGAAGACGATGGCCATGTGATTCAAAACCAGATGACTTAGTTCATTTAATCACTTTTCAGAAGACCCACAACTGCAGTGGCCAAGCACTGGAGTGCTGGAGCTCCATCAGGGGCAATAATTGACCAATAAATACACAAATTAGTTGTTTCTGGAAACTGGGTGTGGAAAGCAAGCCCCTTTAAAGTGTATGTCTGTCTGTGACCCTCAAAATGAGATGGTTAGGGCTGGCCTACCCCAGAGCTTGGGCCAGTCTATCTGTTGTATTCTGGTGGTAGCCCAGCACCACTGTTGGTTTGTCTTTTGCCTCAAGAGTGCACTACCGCTCCTCAGAGGCAGCTTGGATTGCCAGGTCCTGTTTGTCTCAAATGTAAAATTCCTATTTGTGGGAGTGATATGTCTAAAGAAAAAGACATGGCGGCATGGCTCCTGCTTTGGGCTTGATTTGGGACAGTATAGCTCCTAAGGCCAGAGACATTTGCTTCTGTAAGGAAATACCAGCTAAGACTTCAGTAGGACAGTAAGGCAGGATGACGTGAATGACTCCTTCTGTTCCTCAGGAGCTTCATGTGCTTCTCATGCCCATGGGAAGTGAGGTCCCTTCCAAGCAGGTACCACTAGAAGAGCCATGACAGTGGAAAAGCCTGTTTTGAATCATCAAAAGAAGCTGGCAAACTCTAAAAACTCTGCACTTCCTGCATGTTAGAAGGGAATGAGCAGAAAAGTGCTTTCTGAATCAGATACAGACACTGTGATAATCTTGTGGTCTCTCCTGTGCTCTGACCACCTTCCATGGTTCTGCACATAATGTGCTGCACAGTCTGCTTGGTAACTGTCCAGTGGTATTCTCAGCATCTTCATGTCCTCCAGCACTCAACAGGCACACAGACTATGCCAGGGAAGTCCTGAGTCACTTGCAGCAGTGGTGACTCCATGTCAAACCCCAGAAACCAGCTCTTTTCAACAGCAAAGGGTGGAATTCCTAGGATACCTGGTGGACCCTGACTGCTGGCATGTTGATCCCAGATAGGTTGGACCCACCTTAAAATGGCAGGCTCCTGTAAAGGGTCAGAAAGGCCCATACTTTTTTTTGACAAAAAATGTGGAATAATAACAGTGGAAGTAGAGTGTCAGATCAAGAAATTAAATCTGTGATTATTCTTAAATGTTTTTAGATTATGCTGCAACTTGTGCTTTTATGTTCTTGTGAGCCCTGAGGTTGGCTCAGTTGATTAAAACAGGGTGCTAAAAATGCCAAGGTGATGGGTTTGATACCTGCATAAGCCATTCGCTTAAGAGTCAGACTCAGTGATCCTTGTGGATCCCTTCCAACTCAGACTATTCTGTGATACTGTGAGGGTATTTTTATGTTCTCTTGAGCATCTCTTCCTCTAGTCTCATACTATCATGGAATCATAGAGTGGTTAGGATTTGAAGAGATATTAAAGATCATCTTCTTCCAACCCCTCTGCCATGGGCAGAGTCACCCATCACCAAAGCTGGTTGCTCAAAGCTCCATCCCACCTGGTCTTTCCCTGCTGTTTTAAAGACCCACACATGAAAACAAAGTTTTAGGTTTACAGAAGAAAGAGACTTCTCATTTCAGAAGTGCAGCCACTCAGTCAATTCCTTATTTTATTACAGTGTAGCTTCGTATCCTTTCTACTTCCTCTCCTCCTTTTTTGGAAATTCAACAGCAATCTTGATTACAGACATAGAATCCAGGATATTTTTGTGACAAGCTTCCTGTCAATTAAATGGAAGCAGCTCCATCACAGAGGACAGTAAGTACCCCCATATTTTACAAGTTAGCATGTTCTAGAGTGTATCAAGTACATTTTGTTGTGCTGTCTCTAGACCAACACAATACAAGAAAACGACTCAGTGTTGAGTTTCCAAAAAGGTGGGTTTTTAAAAAGTAATTTTTTGTACTTGGTTGAACCTGTTCCAGAAATTCATACTTCTTACTCTCTTCTCCTTTATTTAAATAAAAAATATTTATGAGAGTTTTATTTAAATCAAATTGCATCAAATTAAATTAATTAAATTAAATCAAATATGCAATCTGCTGTCAGAAGAAATATTAAATATTGGATTAGTATTATTAAATAAGTCATCATTAGTCTACAAAGGAATGAAAGTTTTAAATTGATATCCCAGCAGTGTGGTGTGAAGGATGATGCAACAAGAAGAAAATGGAGGATCTTCCCTTCCCTTCCCTTCCCTTCCCTTCCCTTCCCTTCCCTTACCTTCCCTTCTCTCCACATTTGCATATCCTGCTACCTTCTATTACATCCCAAATAAATAAAAAGAAGGAAAATAAAGAAAAGCATAATTGGAAAAATAAGGGCAAAGTATGTGCAGGGTATCAGGTGTAAGCAAAGAGAGGCAAGGAGAGAGGTGATTAAGCTTTAGAGTTTCTTCACTTACCAATACTGTGGGTTGGGAAGTGCAAAGACAGAGTTTTCCTTCTTCATTTTACCTTTAATCTAGTCAATAAGATAGGCCACAGACAATTTAATATGCATATATTTATACACCCTTTTTTTCAGATTCTAAGAAGAAATCTGAAAATTTCATTATTAAGTCAACCTGACACTGCTGCTTTTTTTCCTTTCCCTTCCCCCTTCCTTGCTATTTTTTACAATTTTACACAATATAAAAAATTTATAGATTTTAACATTTGCATGGAGTCTATAAAAACCTCATGCTACATTATCATATTGGTAAACTTTATTATTTTTTATTATGGCTTTATTCTCTCTCATGGATGAAATGGCTGATGTTTTATTTTGAATTGTAATTTATTATACAGTTAGTATCACAGGGGTATTTTTAATGAAACAATAACTGTAGAATGCTGAAAAATATAGTATTAAGGAAGGGGTATATTCAATAGCATGAATGTTAACACAAACAGTAGAGAAGGAAAGGCATTTTAATTATAGTTATCCTTATCTGCTTTTATGGTGAAAGTAGAATGTGTGACCCAAAAAGAAATAAATTAGGGGTTAGTCTCTATTGATTTATGGGTGTGCAGTTCTTTAGTGACCATTATTCTAAGCCCATTATTCAAGATTAATTGAGTTGGTTCCAGATTTTTGTACTGTTGGTCATCTGAGATGACCAACAAGTTTCACCTCATGAACTCTGAGACAGATCTATTAACATTCTAGTATCTCTTTGACTCCAATTTCTGTGAAAAAATTCTCTCTTTCTGTCTGAAAGAGAGAAAAAGTATAATGACTGACAAAATAAAAATAGAAATAATTTGGAGTGGTTTTACATGGAGAAGGAGAGCAAAAGTTGCTAAGTTTAAAAACCCATATGTAAGAGAATCAGTCTTGGGGAAATTGGTCTTCAAGTAACGTACTTTACAGGTGCACACACACGTATTTTGACTTAATGAACATTTCCCCTCACAATTATGCACAGAACTCCTGCACTATATAGCAAGCTTTGTGAAAGACAGAAATCTGAAATCTTGTCTGATTTACTCTTTTAAATCTTCAGCCTGCCTAGGATTAGCCCTGCAAACAAACCTACCGCTGAACAAGGTGCTGTGTGTGGTACAAACCTCATAATGATTGACTGCAGGAAGAGATCCTGACCATCACCTTCTCTCGGAACACAGGACAAGAGGACAGAGAACTGTGGAAGCATGAAACCTCGCTGCAATCTGTCTCCCATTGGCATCCTCTTTTAGCACCTGGCAAGAGACAGAACATTTGCCTCCTTCATTCACCCCTTTTTAATACCTGTTTTCTTAACTAACTGAAGGTCAAGAAGCCTAAAGGACATCTCAGAGGGATCTAGTGAGTGGAGTCTGGCAGGGCATCTGATGTGAGAGAGGTGAGAGAGGTCCAAGCAGAGTTCCTACAAGAGCAGTGCAGAATATGGACCCAGTGAATTAAGTGGGGGCTCAGCCCAGCATTTTCAGGGAGAATGAAACCATGTTGGTGCTGACAAAGGAAACATCATTCAAATAGGTCATGGAGAAATCCAGGACAACCCTCATTCCCAAGTATCTCAGTTTCTCTCCCATCAAACCTTTCTCTTACCTCTCGCACTTGTCTGGATGCTGTCAGCATAGAGTGCTCAGAGAGCAGGAAGGACTATTTGGTCACTAAGGAACAGGGAGCCAGGAGCCATGTGCCATGAAGTGGGCATCCCACAGACAAGGTGAGCAGGGCAGACCTGGAGATGTGTGAATTACAGAGCATAACTCTTACCCAGCTCTGAATTTAGCAGAAAACGAAACCAGAAACTAACCTTTGCTCCAGGTAAATGACTGTGTCAGCTGGCTGTGGATGCACTGGCTGTGTAGCTGTTGGTTTTATTGGTTCAATAAAAACAATACATATACACCAGCACAACTCATTGTGGATTATAACATGCATACAACAAAAGTGATGATCCAAATTACTCCATCAATAATTTTGATTAGGAGCTTGAAAGTATATTAGCACACAAATNTATGCAATCTGCTGTCAGAAGAAATATTAAATATTGGATTAGTATTATTAAATAAGTCATCATTAGTCTACAAAGGAATGAAAGTTTTAAATTGATATCCCAGCAGTGTGGTGTGAAGGATGATGCAACAAGAAGAAAATGGAGGATCTTCCCTTCCCTTCCCTTCCCTTCCCTNTAAGAAGAAATCTGAAAATTTCATTATTAAGTCAACCTGACACTGCTGCTTTTTTTCCTTTCCCTTCCCCCTTCCTTGCTATTTTTTACAATTTTACACAATATAAAAAATTTATAGATTTTAACATTTGCATGGAGTCTATAAAAACCTCATGCTACATTATCATATTGGTAAACTTTATTATTTTTTATTATGGCTTTATTCTCTCTCATGGATGAAATGGCTGATGTTTTATTTTGAATTGTAATTTATTATACAGTTAGTATCACAGGGGTATTTTTAATGAAACAATAACTGTAGAATGCTGAAAAATATAGTATTAAGGAAGGGGTATATTCAATAGCATGAATGTTAACACAAACAGTAGAGAAGGAAAGGCATTTTAATTATAGTTATCCTTATCTGCTTTTATGGTGAAAGTAGAATGTGTGACCCAAAAAGAAATAAATTAGGGGTTAGTCTCTATTGATTTATGGGTGTGCAGTTCTTTAGTGACCATTATTCTAAGCCCATTATTCAAGATTAATTGAGTTGGTTCCAGATTTTTGTACTGTTGGTCATCTGAGATGACCAACAAGTTTCACCTCATGAACTCTGAGACAGATCTATTAACATTCTAGTATCTCTTTGACTCCAATTTCTGTGAAAAAATTCTCTCTTTCTGTCTGAAAGAGAGAAAAAGTATAATGACTGACAAAATAAAAATAGAAATAATTTGGAGTGGTTTTACATGGAGAAGGAGAGCAAAAGTTGCTAAGTTTAAAAACCCATATGTAAGAGAATCAGTCTTGGGGAAATTGGTCTTCAAGTAACGTACTTTACAGGTGCACACACACGTATTTTGACTTAATGAACATTTCCCCTCACAATTATGCACAGAACTCCTGCACTATATAGCAAGCTTTGTGAAAGACAGAAATCTGAAATCTTGTCTGATTTACTCTTTTAAATCTTCAGCCTGCCTAGGATTAGCCCTGCAAACAAACCTACCGCTGAACAAGGTGCTGTGTGTGGTACAAACCTCATAATGATTGACTGCAGGAAGAGATCCTGACCATCACCTTCTCTCGGAACACAGGACAAGAGGACAGAGAACTGTGGAAGCATGAAACCTCGCTGCAATCTGTCTCCCATTGGCATCCTCTTTTAGCACCTGGCAAGAGACAGAACATTTGCCTCCTTCATTCACCCCTTTTTAATACCTGTTTTCTTAACTAACTGAAGGTCAAGAAGCCTAAAGGACATCTCAGAGGGATCTAGTGAGTGGAGTCTGGCAGGGCATCTGATGTGAGAGAGGTGAGAGAGGTCCAAGCAGAGTTCCTACAAGAGCAGTGCAGAATATGGACCCAGTGAATTAAGTGGGGGCTCAGCCCAGCATTTTCAGGGAGAATGAAACCATGTTGGTGCTGACAAAGGAAACATCATTCAAATAGGTCATGGAGAAATCCAGGACAACCCTCATTCCCAAGTATCTCAGTTTCTCTCCCATCAAACCTTTCTCTTACCTCTCGCACTTGTCTGGATGCTGTCAGCATAGAGTGCTCAGAGAGCAGGAAGGACTATTTGGTCACTAAGGAACAGGGAGCCAGGAGCCATGTGCCATGAAGTGGGCATCCCACAGACAAGGTGAGCAGGGCAGACCTGGAGATGTGTGAATTACAGAGCATAACTCTTACCCAGCTCTGAATTTAGCAGAAAACGAAACCAGAAACTAACCTTTGCTCCAGGTAAATGACTGTGTCAGCTGGCTGTGGATGCACTGGCTGTGTAGCTGTTGGTTTTATTGGTTCAATAAAAACAATACATATACACCAGCACAACTCATTGTGGATTATAACATGCATACAACAAAAGTGATGATCCAAATTACTCCATCAATAATTTTGATTAGGAGCTTGAAAGTATATTAGCACACAAATAATACTAGATATAAGCATTTGCTTTCAGACAGATCCTGCTGGAAACAGAACATAAATCTAATCTGATTCTTGATCCATATGTGGACCTCTTCTGTTCTGTGGCAGAATCCCAAACCATAGAAAAATTAATCAACAGACCACCCAAAGAGCATACAGACTGCTTGAAGAACATGAAAAAAACAACACTCTTCCTGAAACAGTTCCTATCCAAGGAAAAATGTATGCATTGACATAAAAAGCAATATACTAAGAGAATTCTTCTGAGAGGGGATATTCCATTCTTCCAGTACCAGTGTCTGATTTCACAATATTTAAAGGAGAGGATGTTTTGTCACCTATTCCAGCAGCATCAAATTTTCTGCATAGAAGTATTCTTCTAACACTTTAGTGGGAATTCAAGACAAGAAATTGGCACTTTTAACTTAAGATACCAATTTGTGATTTACTGTGAATAAAATCTTCATCTATGAATTTTTAATCACTAAAGCTATGTGTAAGTTCATGATAGGTGAGAGGGTAAAATTCCCCATCTTGCATTCCTGTTATATTTCATAAATAATCTGGGATGATCAAGTCTCAAAGTACTTTGTGTATACATGAACCCATGTGGAGACCTGACCTTTTGAGTGAGAAAGGTCCAGTCCAGGCTGTCTTCTATGGGGATAAAAATGCTCACAGTAAGGTTTCCTTCTGCCTATATATTTGTAAAGGGAAGTCAGTTCCTAGAATCTGGTGGTTATGAGGTTGTTAGTGAGATACTTCTAGAGGCTGAAGTAGATATCAATTAGAATCAAATTTGCAATATTCTCTGCAGTGAGTAAGGGCACTTGCCAGTTTTCTAACACAGTAGTCTAACCCTGCAGCTCTAACAAACTTCTGTATTTGACAAGGGAAAGAGATTTCGATTACATATCTATTTAAAATAAGGAAAAATACATTCTGATTTATACAGGTGAAGAGGTTCTTCACAGCATAATATGAAAAAAACTAACAGCTGTGGTCATCTAAAATAAAGATGTGGAATAATAGAGGTGGAATTTTTAAAAATTGATAGGCAACAGTCCAGAAGTATTAGAAAACATGTCAATCTGTTAGGAATGAGTAAGAATAAACATTAATTTCTTTAGAGTGCAAAGAACCTGGTACCTACACTTTTAGAAGTTTCCTTAATTTTTACTTGGTTCCAAGAATGAATATTTTCCCCAAAAGTAACTTAAGCAAAAATCTCTGGTTGAGCAAAGAACACATCTTCATCTGCTCCTTGCAGTTTTCATTAAATGATTAATTGATCTGCCAATTCTAATAACAGGTTGAGAGAAACTGAATCCTGACACCACTGTACACAGAAGAGCACCAAATTTCAGAGAAAGATCCATTTTGAAGTAGCACATCCACTAGAGCACAAAGCAGTCACAAAAATATTAAAATAAATAACTAATAAAAAGGATTAGAAGGATATGCAAAGGCCCAAAATAAAACACTCTCTGCCAGGATCTTCTTCAAATCAAGATCCAAGAGAAACCAGGATTTTCACATGCAATCCTAACAGAGGCAGGATTTTCAACAAGAAATATGCTTTTGTCCAGATAAGGAAACAGTCTCCTGAAAGGCATTTTTCTCAATCAGACATAAAATTGGTCCAAACCACATACATTTCTTAAAGAACTGACTTGGAGGAATGACACTGAGATGTACAAGAAATTATGTATAATTTTCTTCACAGTAATGTGAATCAGAACCTATACACATGTGTACACATGATTTATTTTAATGAACTGTAGGAAGGCACAGCCTCTTCAACCTAAATTCCAAGTAGATAAATATATTCTGATTTAAGAAAATATGTAATACAAGATCTTCTTATGAACTCAGCTGACACAGTAATACCCTTCATATCTTCATCTAGAGCCTGTTATATCACCAGTTTGGGGTTGCCAACCATTAAATCTTTTTTATGTGCAAACAATTTTGTAATTGCTTTGGACTTGCAGAAGAGTTGTTCAGAAGAGAGGAAAAAGTACTGTAAACCCAAGCTGTTACTGTGCTGAAAGCAGCCATGCCTCAAGTCCAGAAAGGTTGGCAGACACAGATCAAGGCCAGAAATATTGGCATTGATACCTTGTGTTTGCTGTCTCTTGACTCCCTATCCCCTTGTGCAATCCTGTTTGCTTTTATCAGGTTTCGTTTCCTCAATCTCTTCACCTCTGTACTTCACCTCTGTACTGTTAATTGTGAAGAGACACCTTCCTATTATGAAATACAAGGAACCTGTTCTCATCTCTGTTTCATCCTAGAAGGGCCTTTGTGGTCAGCATGTGCAAGAAGAAGGGAGCAGAAGTTGTTGCCTGTTGTGATTAATGCTTCGTGTAATTGTATGTGGCATTGAGATGCTATTCTCTGATGAGCTTGTGAAAGCCCTACAGAAGAGTGAAAGAAAGATTAAATCTGCAATGAGACCTCTTCCAATGACCATGGTATGAATTTGGAAAAAAAGATCCCTGGTGCCAGTACCCAGTCACTGCAATATTACAGCTGCTTGGATGGAAACTTCTCTGGATAATAAGCAGATGATAAACAGGCAGGAAGATCAACTCCTTTTACAACTTAATTCAAATCTCCTCTCTCTTGCCTGCAGGATTCATCTAGTTGTCACCTTTCTCCTTTAAGAACCCTTTTATATCAAATTCTCTCACTCAGGAAAAGATCAAGGTCATTTACAATGGCAATAGAAAGTTGATTAAAACAAATAACAAAGGTTGTACTTCCAGCGAGTTAAAAAAAAACCTTAAGAGCATTAAATGGACAAAACTAAGGCAGGATCTAAATGATATATTCTAACAGTAGTTTTCATATTTTTCCTTTCCATAGGACCATACATCTTTGCTGCACCATAATGATTCTGGGCTCAAAATTCACCTTAGAACTTGTGCTATTAAACATTGCTGCATAAAAGGCCAAGCAACTGATTCCCAATGTTCCTGTAAAAAGACAGTCTACACCATAGTCACTCCAGGCCTTTACAAGGTGAACAAAGTAACTAAGTTCACATTTGAAACTCTCAGCTCCCCAAAATACTCAAATTGGCCATTTTACTGGGCTTGGTGCTGGTCTTGGTGGACTGGGACAAGAAGGATAAAGCCAGTTTTTCAACTTTGAAGTGTTGTTTGTATTCCTTCCATAGCAGACTCCCTTTGCTAATTGCAAAGAGTATTTCAACCCCTACAGAGGAAAAGAGCAGGAGAAATGGATGGGGGTGGGACTACAGCCAGAAAGTTATCCATAGAATCTCAGACGACATCTCATTTAAGCTGATGAAACTCACTTTCGCATGAGTTGTGACATAACCATGGCAGGAACTGACAAGTGTCAAAATCTTGTGGAACAAATAAGATTTCAAGTCCTATTCCTCCGTACCAAAGAAGAGCCAGCAAATGCTATACATTTATTCTGCTTTTTCTGATGGCACTAAGTACTCTCAGCAGCTTCATTGGCATTCTGTAAGCATGTCCAATTCTCTTGTTTACTTAAAATAGCTGCTGATATTTAACTTGAACTTTCATGGCTTTTCCATAAAGACACCTTCCTAAATATCACTCTGCTGTGGGGAATAAAGAGTTACTCAATGCTCTGTCATCAGGACTGGCAGTTCTGTGCAGATTCTGGAGCCCAAGAAGCAACCTCAGCATTCCAATGGGATACCAGTGTCTTAATAGAACAAACCAAAAAGCGTGGACCTTGGCACAAAGGAATGTTAATGGTAAGAAAGAGGCAGGTGTAGGTATAACTAGATCACAGTGTCAAAGTGCAAACAGGGGGAAAATTCCACCTTTTTCCCCCCTCACTCTCACATACTGTACTGGAGGATACTGTGACCTCTTTCAATTAATCAGGTCCAGCAACATGGTTTTTTTTCCAGAATAATGTCTGCCTGAAGGATAGAGATGAACCACACTACAGGGTGTCATGCTGTAGCCCCTCTCATCATCACACAGTGCAGACAAGTAGGGGCAGTGAGTGCACCAGGTGGGTCTATAGTGCATAAGGAGAAAATATGAGAGAGAATTGCTCTTGAAATCCTGGCACACTTTCAGCTACTTTACAGTACAGACAAAAACCCTGAGATGTGGGCAGCACAGGCTCACCCCAGTCTGCTCACTCATCCAAGTAAAAAAAACAAAGACAATCCATCTAGGACAGAATGATCTATCTAGGACTGTTCAACTTACCTGCAGTAAATAGTTTATCCAGTGACTTATCTGCAGCCACCACAAGCAACAGAAATCTCTTCATTATTTATTGTTAGTACCTCATGATTTGACATTTAATTTAAGTCTTTCACTCTGTCTTGCCCAGAAGCTTTAGCATTATAAATAGGGAAGCACTTTCTTTCCCATTTAAGAACTAGCCACAAGGATTTAGATGTGTTTGATGAACCTTCCCATAAGGCTTGCATCCTGTTGTCATAAATGGGTGATGTTCAGAAGATTTTAGGCTTCTCTGTTATGAGGAAAATTAAATAATTGCTGGAGGCACTATTGCTTCAAGGCATTTATCCATGGACAGACGTATTTCCCTAAATACTGTAGAGATTAGGAAGTTTTTTCTTTTGTCTACAGTTGCAAGCTGCTTTACAAACAGCTGGTGTTTTTTTACAAATTTTGTTTTCTTTCTGTTACAAAAGCTTCAATGGTGCTTGGGATACCAGGCATTTTGACAAAGGGGGCAGTCAGGTTGGCCACAGACAACATGCCCTTGGCAAATCCAGGTTGAGTAGTGCTGATTGCTCTCCTCTACTTCACATGCTTAGGTGTGGCTGCCAAGAGAATGTTGTCCATGGTCGTTCCAGAGAGGGCTCTCACTGTGTGCTTTTCTTACTGTAGTTCATCCTTACTCATGCTGCTTTACCCTTTACAATATCTTAGATGCTGTATTACATATATTTGCAGTCCCCACACTCAAACCAGAAGATTAATGCCAAATCCAAACATCCTCTGGATGCAAAAATTTTCCAATAAACTGAAAATAAGAGTTTCTCTTAATTGAAACAGGTTGTTAAGGCCCGGAAGAATCTGAAAGAAGCAGCTACTCATTGCTCTTCCAAGGAAGCCTCTCAGTCCTTTTAAGCATGGTCTAAGACCTGTCCATGCATCTTGCAGCTGGAACTGAGAAGTAAATCAGGCCATCTGGTCTTCAGAGCCCTTGCCTATGTAATAGATTGACCACTTTGTCAATAATTGCTTTTCAAAGCACCATGAAAGCATTTCCAGCACTTATGCTTACATAGGTATTCACTTGTATTAGTGTTTGAAACCTCTTTGTGTGTGTTAAATGCTTATACTCTGCTTATTAACATAATGCCTGAGTAGCATACTACATATGGCCTCAGAAATCTCCTGGAAACAGGAAAATAATATTTTCTTCAACTTACAGGCAAGGAAAAGTCCGTATGTTTTAAGCTCTCTGTGCTTGACTTCTGTCTTCTGAAAAGACTTGGCCTTTCATTTCTGAAAACAGTCCCTTGTTTCTGTTCCTTGGACCCTGCAATGCTGACCACAGACTCACACGGTTGGAGTGCACTCCTTGGATGCAGAAGCTGCAGTCTGGGACATCAGGAAGAGATCTAGCAAGTCACGTAAGCCAATACCATCATGGAATTCATGTCTGCTGCCTTGGACTAGGGATGATAGGCACCACAGACTCTCTTTGCTCCTCTTTCCTCTGCCAGCAGCTTCTGTGTGGACTGAACCCACCAGGCCTGCCCTAGGATCTGCTGGATCAGGTGCCCTGGCTGAGGAAGTGGCTGCCCCAAGGAACCTAAGCCTTTCTGAACTGCTCAGCACTTTCCCTGGAGCACACACTGTGCTTATCCATGTGGGATCTGTGAACTAGAAAAGGTTCCCATACTTACATAGACTTACTTAATGTTTTCACATTGTGTGTTTTGAAATGGCTTTATTAAGGCACCAATTATTATATTTGAATAGGAGTGAGAACTCAGTGTTGGTAATTATAGGACTTTGACCTTGAATCCTATTGCTTTACATTTTATTTTTGTTTTCAACAAATTTCTTCCAGAAAAACATCATCTTACATTCCTTTGAGGGAGGGGTATAACTTATTAGCAGCATGTATACTTGGTCTATTGTCTTCATGAACTAGCTTCTTAGATTTCAGAAGGACATAAAATTTTCCCTCAAATCTATATGTCTTGAAGACTGTATGAACTGATTGAGAGTCTTTTCCTTCCCAGAGGCTTGAATAGTTTGTATTCCTGTACTTTGAGGTTTTGTTGGTATAATTGTACATGGGAAGACTGCAACCTCAAGGTGAAATGGAACTCTAACTCGGCAGATGACACAGTTTTATCACTTATGTATGCATTTTGTTTTATAGAATAATACATAAGGGAACAACTTATCTTTACCTCTGTTTTCAGGCTCAAAAAACTGAAAACCCTGCTGCTGTCATTTATTTGTTAGTTGAAGCAACTTTCCATGCTTTGTAAAGTAAGACATTTAAACATAGGGAGAGGATCTGCAGTGCAGGAATAATGGCTTATGTTAAATGTTTTTGGAATAACATTTTTTTTCTGCTCCAAACATTAGCACTGGCTATTCCATTACATTTTTCAAGTACTACTGTCCTTAGAGCCTTGAGAATTATGCCTAAGCACCCATTTCAGTCTGTCAAAGGCATGTGGCAGGTCAGGACAGGAAATTAAAGAAACAGTGGGAAGCCCAGTCTAATAATGAAGACTTCCTTGAAGGCAGAGAACAAATGGGACATAACTCCATGTTTGAGTGGTACTTCTGCTCCCGGTTCCTATGGGGCTACTCTTGAAGGGCTGAGTCCTGGTCTGGGTCAATCCTCTGAGCTTGAGAATTCAAGGCAGGACTACTCCCTCATTTGCAGAGTCTGCTTTGAGCAGGGTGCTATTTCATATGTTTGGACTATGGAGTCCTGGCATAAACTAGAATATCAAGAGTGATTATGCTCTCCAACATAATATTAAGGTCAAAAGCAGACGTGCCACTGGGGGATATGATCCAGTTAGAGGGAGCTCTGAGTAGCACAGGATGAAATTTGGATGTGCAAAGTGGGCATTAACAAAATTTTTGCCATCTAATACCATTTAAGGCCTAAATTTAGTCTTCTCAGGCTACTTATTCAAAGGCTTTTTTTCTGGATTTCTAGCTGGAAATTCTGTAGCATTTCAGCTGATATGAGTATGCAGTGCATATAGCTGTTAAATGTGTTTAGTTCTCTTTTTAATAGTATATAAAATTAAAACTTCAAAAACTAAATTTTCTGCCCCCAAAAAGCCACCAGTGCAACTTTGTGATTTGTTTTATATGTCATGCAGGGATGATGATATCTTGCTTTCAGCAGATGAAAATGATAATAAAAATCCAAACGAGACACACAGAGCCTAATCCTGAAAAAGAATGATTTATGAAAATATTATATAACTTACCTGTAAACTTCTTTTTGACCTTGGCTATAAAACTTCTGGGTCAACCACTTCCCAGTCTTCTCCTAGCTACTGTAAATTTGGCTAGTAGAAGACTGATAAGTTAAAGGCAATTATTGTTCCCTATGTTATACACTCATGAGTACTAATCTCTACCTTTGAAAGACAGATAAAAACCATGCAATAATTAATATATATTCTAAAAAGAGCTCTAGAAGTTCTTGAGACACATTAATATTTATTTCTGAGGAAAAGTGATTGGTTATATGATTAGAGATTCACTAGACACATACCTAAATAAAGTTAGAAGGTAAAATTTCTTGGATATCAGAGAAGCGTCCCTCCAATCCTCTGATTTTGTAAGCTAACAATACCTTTTTAGCTACTTATAGCCTAATGGTAAGGTTTTAATAATGAGGGATATGAAGAAGATTAAGCATCTCCTTGGAGGTGCATAGATAAAGGAAAACAACAGACATCATTTGCAGAATTATTACTAGATATACAGGAAAAAAAATTCATTGTATGGGTTTTCAAATAATGGACCAAGTTCCACAGAGAAGATGTGGAATCACCATCTGTGGAGATACTTAGAACTCAATCAAGTGTGTCTCTGAGCAAATAACAAGATAATTCCCTGGCTGGACTGGATGATCTCCAGAGCTTCCTCCCAATCTAAATTTCTGTATGATTCTATGATTAAGACTACATAAAGACCTCTTTCACATTAATCATGTAATGTCACTGTTGGAGCTCGTATCGGTCCTTTGATGTCATAATATCAGTCTTTTGGGGTTCTTTTCTGTTCTTATTTTACATTATGTCAGTCCTCACAGACACTGAGAATTTTAAAATCAGATAATTGTGTTTGCTGACCTATCCTAAGCACAACGATGGTCATAGGTTAAATGTGATTTCATTCACTGTTTTCACCTAATAAGCCTTGATAGCAAGATTACTACTTTTTCACAGCAAGTGTGGCTTTATAATTAATAAAGCTACCTGTATTGTGAAGAGTTTTGCCATTTTGGCCTATCTAGATGCCTCTTATTCTGGTGGAGATACTTTGGAAGTGTCATGGAATATCTGTATCAGTTATAGGCGGCTTGCATGTATTTCTTCTTGGGTGAAATGAAAAATTTAATTATATGAAAAAAATGCAAATTGCTGCCAACTGTGTTAACTGTGAGAGAGTTGCATTATCTTCTAACATAAATTGTCAGTGAATTGAAGAAAAGACGTTTTGGAAGCTGATCTGATTACTGTCAAGGAAAGTGCTCAAACTCAATTGTTGGCAAATGTCCAGTACCCATCACTGAACGATCATCACCTCATCATTCAGTCTTCTCAACTGACATGCAAAACAACATCCAAATATTCATTGCACATCTGTGCTGGACAGATTATGCATTAGCAATTCAAATCAATTCAATGTACAGGCAGTTTCTGTAAAGGCGTCTGTTTGGGTGAGATGCCTTGTTGTCTGGGATGGATAATAAGGCAACTCTGTCTAATCTTGGAGAACAATCAACCCATCTTGAGAAGGTGACTGACTACGTATGCTCTTGCCCTGACAGCGCTAGAACAATGCCCCCATAATGCACTTGACTCAGCTGGTAATAAAATCTACTTTTGATTAGCAGCCATGGCTTGTGTCAATCACTGCATGATGTACCATTGTCCTCTGGTCCTGAACACAGTTTATTTACAGGGAAACAAAAGCTTTTTGGATATGGCTGCTGCCCAGAGATTGCAAAATAGATTGAGCTGTCAGCCTCACACACTAGATGAAGATTAATGAGTTGTGCAGACAATAAATATGAAGCAATGACCATAAATATGCTAATAAGTATTATCCATATACACTATAATTGCTACAAAAATTAAAAAGTAGTGTAAAGGAAATAGGTCAGAGGGTGACAGATAGATAATCTTGGATGCTGAAGATCTTTGGTTCAGTCAGATTCTCTACAGGTTTATTTCCTTCAATTAGACCCTTCAAAAGATTAATTGTTTAAAAGCTGTTTGAATAATCTCTTTTGAAACTGAGGTTTATGGGAAAATATTTATGAAAAAGTGACTTCAATGAACATGTTATTGAAATAAAAAAGGTGACTACCAAAAGCAGAGATTAATGTCTCAGATCAGCTGCCCAGCTTCACTGTGAGGTAAATATTTCTAAGTGTCACACTAGTGGGGACTGCAAGGAAAACATACTAAAGAGACACAACAGTTTATATCCACAAACACAAGAGATGAAGGTCCTCCCAAGAAAAATATAGAAGAGTTGCCTGCACATCTGATTGCATTGGTTTGTTTGATATTTTCAGCTTAGCTTATTTTACTTTTTTTTTTTTTTCCCTTTTTAAATTAAGAAGAATGCCCACCATTCAAATTTTCAGAGTACTTCCAATCCAGCCTCTGGCTTTTCAATTCCTTTCAAAGAGCACATAGTTTAGATTTTTGACACCTATGGGTTTCATTTGTACTTTAAACTCAGAGAGTTAAACTGTTAGCTCTGTGTTTAAGTGCTCCAGCACCTAAGGCTACTGAAATTTTAGTAACAATGGAAATAAGGACAGTCATGCTCTTGGTATCCATGGCTTTGACTGTGGTCTCTCAGGCTTACAAGTGCCACTGGATGCTTTTCAGGTCAGCTCACACCACCCCCCTCCTCTACAATTTTTAGTTTCTGGAATGGGGAAGCTAACTTACCCTGATATCCTCCCAGGTACAATTTACTGTTATAATGACAAGATCTGTATGAAAAATGATTTTTTTTTCTTATTTCCATACTTTAACTAGAAGCTGCATCCATTTAGCCCTTAAAGTTTTGCTGCTTGGATTTTGGCAAATAGTCCACAAAGACTTACAACTGCCTGACCTCTTTCTGTGCCAGTCTCCTTGAAAACACAGCAGAACATTAACTACACTCGCATAATATCTTGGAAGTTACCCTTTCTAACTTCAAATGCCAGTAAAACAAAGCACAAAAAAATAGTAAACGTAGGGAACCATTTAGGAAAATGTCTCACACAAAGCTGTGCAGTGGAGAAACACACCTTTCAGAAAGAATAAATGGAGAAAGAGGACCACTGGAAGCTGCAGGCTCAAGAACTGTGTTCTTGTTCCAAATCCCACTTCAGCAGTGACACTGTGTCTTTCTGAACTGGAGTCTGTGATGTCAATGTCACACATTGCCAGGGTTCAGCAAGGTGCTGATCCACCAAGGCAGGTGAGCACAGCAAATCCAGAGATGCTAAGCAGATTGAACCAAGAGTCCAAATCATCAGGCAAGTTTGTAGAGGCAAGTCCAAGGCTTCCCTTGATTCTCTCCAGTGGTTTCCCTTTCCTTATTGCACTGAGTTTCTTCAACTTATTTTTATGAGACTTCTAGTAATTTATTCTTGATGTCTCTGCCAATCTGAATTACATTGAGACACTTTATTTTTTTTTTGCAATTAAATTTTTATTATATCTAGTTTCAATTATTTTTAGTTAAAGAACTTTGTGTGTATCCATTATGATTTGTGTTTTAGGACTGAATAAAATGTCACCTTATATAGAGTCTCTGCAGCTTGTAAAGCCTTCATTTTCCATGGCTTTGCCAGATTTTACCATCATTTCCTAATAGGCTGTTTGCAATATTAAATAAATTATATTAACAAAGCACCAAAAGATTTTACTACTTTTGAGAAAGGGATCTGCAGCAATATGTACAAAGAAACTGACATTTTTGGTTTTATTGGGGCTTTGAAGAAGGCCTGCAGCATTCACTGTCCTACTCTTATGTGGAATTTTACCTGCATTTAAGCCTCAGCTGTAGATATTTTGTAACATTAAGTAATTAAAATGATAAATGAGGAACCTGAAAACTTACGGAGTTAAAGACACCTCATAATTGCAGAAGACCTAATGCAAGCAGATTAGAAAACAAAAATAACTGACATTAGAATAAAAAAAAAATAACATATATGAATTAAAGAAAAGTTGAATGAAAGAAAAGAGTTAAAAGATCATTGCTGCTTAGGGGTATGTGGGCCAGATATTCCACTGCTCAAATAAATAGCACATATAAGAAGAGAAGAACAGACTTCATATCCTTTGTTCTATAATCCACCATGTACAAGATACAGATATCACACTACTGAGAAAACACTATAGTTTTATTCTGTGTATTTCCAGTTTGAGAGCCATTCCTGTGGTAATGTGACTTAATCAGATATTCTTCTTTATCTAAGGGAGGTCTGTGGATTTTTAATGAGTCTTATTTAAACTCCTGGCTAAGAAAAGGCATGTGTGCCATTTGCAAAGGCCTGTTCATTAAAGACAGAGGCTCTGCTTTAGAGGGACTTGCATGATGAAGAACAAAGCATCTGTGTCAATCTGCTCATACAACACAAGGTCTCCTCACACTTCCTTCTGTATAGAAGTTAATTCCAACCATCCATTGTTAGCTGGGTTCTGATTTCCAGCTCTGAGTAAACCAGTGTTTTCAGGGGTAGCTGTACCACAGCTGAACTCTGGGTGTGATAACCAACCCACCTGAAAACTGCATGCCACCATTTTACTGCCTTTTTGTCTCTTGTCTTTACTCAGAGTTGTATGAATTCTTAAAAAATAAGGCAGCACCTTCTACAGATGCCATTCAGTGCAATAGGGTGCAATGCAAAAGAGTGAAAAAGCAAAGCTTTCAGCTGCATCAGTTGCCAAACAATGACTCAAGCACTAGAAATTTGTTTTAGTATCACAAGAGGAAATTACTTGGTTTGCCTAAATTCCATCTTGGCAACAGCAATAAAAAGGACTATTGACAAAGTTCAGTTTCATTTTCTGGCTGAGGAAAAGTTTCAGTTTCTATTCTTCTTTATCATAGCAGCAGTTTCGTTTCTCCACTGTCATCTGGAAAGAGTATAAAAAGAGGGGCTGGATGCTCTGGATCCAGAGAATTCACTGGAATTCTGACCAGCAGAAAGCAGCATGGCTGACCAGAACGTCCGCAACGCTGGGTTCACTCCCTCTGGGATTGCAGGAGGATCCCTTGCTTCATCACTGATGTCCCAAGAAGCGAGAGCCTCTGGGGGAGGTGTGCGCTCTGGAGGCCCCACTTCTACTCTCCAGGGAATGGGTATGAGCGATTCTGTGTGTGGCTGTGTGTGTGGTTTTGTGGTTCAGTGCATCAGACATCAGGATCATAGGATGACACATAGGATCAGACAGCTGTTGCTCCTTGAAAATAAGCTTGCCAAATAATCTCTTCTCTCCTACATTTCTGTATGGCACTGAAGAAAGAAGATTCTTCTATTTAACTGTGTGCTATGAGTGGGATATTACTGGGGGTGTTTTCTGTGTATGTACATACTATGCATGAATGAACATATACATATGTGCTATTCATGAGGTTTTGGATAGTGTTTATTTTAAGTTTGTGCTATCTCTCCATTCTGCCAGGAATCATCAATAATATGAAGAGTCATGGTAGCAACTAGCAATGATGCACTTATGCAAGAACATGATCTGTGTAGCTACATTTCATATAAATGATCAGATTTCCCTTACCTTAGTGTGTTATCAGACACATCCATACAGGGAGAACTCCTAAAACCTTACACAAACTCTGTAGAGGAGAGAGATTAGTTGTAGTCCAAGAGATGAATTCATGAAGGGAATGTATACACATCTTTGGCATGCCTTATCTAAGTACTAAAAGGAGGCATAGCTGCCTTTCACATGAGCTAACCCTTCAGGTGTTTGCTGTTCTGCTGCTGGCATGGAGCAGTCCCTGACCAGATGAACTCTTACCAGCTTGGCACTTGTTTAACTCCAGGTCCCATGGGATCTGTGCATAAGGCATTCTCCCTGCCAGACCTGCCTGTGTGACCTGATTCAGCAGGCATCCTCTGAACAGGCATGACTCCACAGAACAGAGTGCCCCATGCAATCCTGCTTTACCCAGAAGCTCAGTAATTTGCTCTCTGACATTGGATAGAGGCTTCTAAACCTCTTCTTGCCTTCAGAGTCTCAGACCCACATGTCCCATGTGTCAGAGGTATGCCAACCAGCAGGCTGGTTATAGGTGGACATCTCTGTCATAAAGGTCTACCACTGGTCTACTACTTCCATAACTAGCAGGTAGAAATCCAAAGGATGTAGCTAAATGTGACTTTTCCAACCATAAAATGGCTGGGTGACCAGGTGAGCTGGCCAGGGTCCAGATTCAGGGCATCTTATAGCAGCAAAAAGTGTGTTAAGCTTGATTGAAATTAAATAAGTTGGATTTTTTTTTTAAGATATGATTTACATTGCTGCCAGTATTATTCATAGAGTGAGGCCCTTTAGACAGTGATGGAATAGGTGACATAAGGGTCATTAAGAGACATACTGCATGTGAGTCCTGTGAGGCATTGTTTTAATTTTCACTTTGTATGATTTGATCAGTGAACTTAGGTTGCTGAATACAGTGTTCATTGAATATTCAGTAGGAAAGAGCTTAAGGGATAGTAGCAGCCAAGGGATAGAATATGAGAGAAAGTCAGGAGAGGAGGGGGACAGAGAGAGTGAAAAGCAGGGAGGAGAGCTGCTCTCAGGCTCACCATGCTGCCTTAGCAGCAGAAATCCTGGTAAGCAAGAGATGCCAGTTGCTCACTCTAGACATATGTTAGTCAGCTGCACAAGCTGCCTTCTCTTACAGATCAGGGTGGTACAGCACACTCATAACCAGTGGCAAACTCTTCAGTGAAGATGCCCCAAAGAGAGCATGAAGCTGTCAGTTCTAAACTAAAACGCTGAAGATTTCTATCCCTCTGTGTGCTGAGAATTTTTGTAAGAAACAAAACAAAATAAGAATTTTACTACACCTAGTTTTATTCTTGCAACCTCTGTGTTAACTATGGACTTTTATGAAAGCCACCATTTTGGTGAAGAGAAGTCTGCATGACTGAAGGAAACCTTAGCCATGCCGACAGGAGAAACTCCAAGAGAGCTTTTATCCATGGGGGAAATGCTAGCTCTGTAACATTGCCAAGACAGGTGTGAGCTTTGGCTCCCTGCAGCAGGAGAGCTTGCCACACATTCTTTGCCTGATTGAGAGCTAAAAGGGCCTGATTTCATTTCCGCAGGTGCTCACTGAAATCTCTCCAAACACATCTTCTTAACCTTTTCATTCAGACTGTAACTCTTCCTCCCCCCAGAACAAACATGCTCCAAGGAGCGGCTGATTCTGCAGTGGGGCATGAGTATTGTTCAGTATCACTTTACAGAAGATGTTATAACAAGCTCATCACCAAAATATTTGAGCATCCTCCAGGAATGCTTTAAGCATTATCACTAACATTTGTCATCACTAATGCTTTACTCCTCTCCCAGGAGAAGAAGAGCTTGCAAAGGAATGTTTTACTTGGGGCTTATTTAGACTGAGAGGAAGATATACATAAAAATTGGCCACTGGCTACCACAACTTGTGGTACCTGAATTTTACAGATATCTATTACAGGTTGTGAGGGGAAGTGAAGTGAAAGGAACATGTTCATCACTTGGAAGAGAAAGTGCAACAATTCCTAGTTTCTACTAGGGAAGTAATAAGAAAGTAGATAACTTTCCCATTTCTACTAGGAAAGAAATTTGTTCCACAGTCCTCAGGCAGCTCCACAGAAAAGTGCAATTTCATCAGAGGCAAATTGTGCCAAAACTATTTTGGAAATCCAGGTTTATCAAAAACAGTCTGTGCAAAACCCATAAATTTTCTTTGTGTTCTGGGAACTCCACAACAGCACTGATAATATCCTTTCCCCAAGGTGGCAGCTAAAAAGCAGTACACTGACAGAACAAGTCAAGCAATCAGCAGTCACCTTGTACTTTGATATATTTGCTAACCTTCAATTGTTTTAAAACACAGTAGTTTATAATTGTCCTGCAAGGTTTCTTCCTGGTTTTTTGTCAGTAACATATCCTTTGTAACTGTTCCAGGTGCCAAAGGCACAACCCACTCATCTGGTTATACCAGCAGCGGGATCTCTGGTGGATCCAGGGCCTCCAACACGATGTCCAAGGAGGCCACATCTCATGGAGGTGGAGTTCCCAGAGGTGGCACAACTTCCACTGTCCAGTCCATCTGTAAGTGAGAGTCCTCTAGATAAAGATGAATTAACAAATGACTTCTGAGCAGTCAGCAATATTTCAGTTCATTTACTGCACATTTACTAGATGAAGGGATGCAAGTAACAGGAGTGGCTGCTTTGTACTTGAAGCAATATTTCTACTGTTTGTCTCTTTAAACTCATTGGGAAGATGAAACTGGGGAATTAGTGGAAATATGTCACAAACTTGCAAAGGTATGAATGGACAGCAGTCAAAAATCTGAAACAGTATGACAGGAAAAAAGAGCCCAATGGACTTTTAGATTATGCTTTCATCAGCTCAATAGTTCCTTCTCAGTCAGAAATTTAGGATTAAACCAAGAGCTCCACATTTGAACATACAAAGTGGATATAAACTGGGAAAAAACAGTGAACCTTGAGAATGGGGTTATCAGACTGACAGACAGGAATCATTAGTCTACTTCTTGGGGCCTTTCAGAACAGCTTAGCTTTCTTTCCTTCTAAGGAAATTCACTGGATCAAAACCACAGGAATCTGCCTGCACTTACCAGCTCAAAGTAGAGAACAACAGAAATCTCCCTCATCACTCTGCCAGGTTAATGCAACCCACACCCAGATAAAACAAACAAAATTTTGAGAGAGCCTAGTCTATACCTGAAGGCATCAGTAAGGATGCTAATTAGTGTTAGTAGGATCCTGTGGGGTTAGGAAGGGACTTGGAGACAGGATTGAAGCTTTTAATTTCAAAAAGTGTCTTTCAAATAATAACAGGGACCTTTGGTTTCTGACCTGAGAAGGTTTGTGGCCAATTCTTGTATAGTCTGTATATTTTCCTGTTTTGCTTTATATGGTCCTCACTTTTTCTCTGTATTTCTTCTTAGCCATGGGTGGAAAAGGAGGAAGACGCTGAACAGAAGAAAAACATCAGTGCAGAAATAAACTCTGCAAGCAGTTAGTTCATCCTTCACCATCGGTTTTGACAATTTCTCCCCTTCAATGATCTCTCTGTTATGAAAGGCAAAGCCTTCCACGTGCACAAATAAAGTTTCTGTTAAAATGATGGATTCTTGCATTAAATTAATGGGGACTGAGATGAGGGGCAGTTCTTCCCTTGATTAAATATTCTCTGAAGCACAAACAAACAAAAGCCAATGGAAGCTAAGGCACTTGGACTGCAAGGCTGTCTTAGGAAAATCCTGGGTTTAGCAACACTAGGCCCTTAAATTGCAAGTAGCTTGTTTTGTTTACCTTACAAAAAGTAATTACAGTGCAGAAGTCACCCTGTTGTGAGAGAGAAACATAGAAACGCTCAGTAAGGGGCAGCCAGCAGTTCCTTCTAGATGTAATTCAGATGGGCTATCAAATTAGATTTTATTTAATAAAGGAGACATATAAGAAGAAAAAAAAGGTCCCAGGACTGATTTTTTTATGGTTCTAAGAGTTTTTCAGGTCCCTTTCATAACAATTTCTAGTCCCTGTTTGCTTGCAGCAAGGCATCAGCTTTGTCCCACTGAAACTTCCCCTGCAAACTTATGACAGGTGTGAATAGGTAAGGAAGAGAGCCCATTTTCTCAATGTTGGGGCTTTTTGCTGTTCCTCACACCTGACTCCTTTCCTTCATATGTATTCATACAACGTTTCCCAAATACACATGGGGAATGTGCATTCCCTATGCAAATTCCCACATACAAACTACACCACACTTTCATCTTCCTTCTGTCCTTCTGGCCTCTCATCCTCCCTACTCTATCACCTCTCTCCCTCTGTATTTCAAACAAAACCACATGGCACAGCTTCTTCTTCCTTTTCTCCACTCCAAGATGGAGGGAGAAAATCTCACACCTTCAGGGCAGAAATTCAGAGCTGCTGGATTTGGGGAGCTGCAGTCAGTGATCTCCAATGACTCCTGACCCCCTGTTTGAGCATTTCCATCTCAACTGCATTTCTCCACAGCTGGGAAATGTGTTGCTTCCATGACCTTATACTGTCAGATGTGGTCTTCTCCCTGCTGCCTGGGCACCTTCCAGAATACACACAAGAAGTCAACATTTGCCTCCAGTCTAAGCTAAGTTGAATTATATGTTGAGTGGTGAAATGCTAGCATGGAGGAGAGACTAATGAAGAGGAAAAGAAATGTATGTTCACTTGCTGTGCTCTCCAAAGCATTAAAAGGCAATTGAAAAACAGGGCTTCATTTCATAGGCTAGATGTCCTAACAAGGAGCTACCTTGGGCAAACGTTTAAATGTAACCAGGACTTGAATTCATAAAATCATAGAAAGATTTTGTTTCAAAGAGACCTTGATGTGAGGAGAATGAGGGCAGTTCTCTAATCTAAACTTCTGTTAAAGAAGGGGTTACCCTTAATGTTAGACTTGTTTGCTTAGGACTTTGTCCTGTCAGATTTTGAAAATCTTCCAGGAGCATCCATCCTACAGTTTCCTTCCTAGGTCTAATGCAGCAGCCTGGGACTACTAAAATACAGCTATGATCTACCAACAGATCTCTTTTCCCCTCTATGCCCTTAGCACTGGCATGATTTGAGGCCAGAAAGTCTGCCCTGGATTTTTCCCATTCAGAGAGCAGGTCTCAGAGAACAGCAAGGGCCTTGATCCCCACAAGCTGACATTCAAACAACTGCTTAGCACTGATGATGATGATAAATGAGCCATAAGAATGAAACCAATGTAAGAATAACAAGAAATACTAGAAAAGGTCAAGTACACACATAACTCATCAGACAAACTGAAGATATATTATCCAAGAAACAATGTGTGACCATTTGATGGCAATTAAAGACCTTGTTTCTTACTCTTATGCAAAAGGGGGAGATCTAAAAGTGGGTTTCAACTTTAATGTTGTCATTACTTGACCTCAGGTATCTTTGTCTTGTTAAAAAATGACTCACATTAATGAGAGCTGACGAAGGGTACTTATGCCTAAAAGAAGGAAACCAAAACAAGGATGCTTAATCACTCATCATTTCACATTTCAGCTTTTACATGATTCTAGTGTTAAAAGTTTGAATTATTTCCCCATCTTTAGATCTTGTGTTGAGAACTAGCCTAGGTAGCTTTGCTGAAGCAGGGAGAATTCTCAGCTGCATTCGGAATCCCTTCACTGAGTCAGCTCTAACAGGTCTACGGGAGAACAAAGGTACAAGCATCCATCCCCCTGGAAGCCTTCCTCACAGACTGCTTCAGCACGTTCATATGTACAGAACTACAAATGAACTATTTGCATATTTAACAGTATATAATTGGAAAGGTTGAATAACAATATTGCAATTTGAATCCTTCATGTCTCTCAATCAATCTTTGCACAACAAATAGACTGAAAGAAAGAGAAGGGAAAAGAAGCAGCAGTGTGTGATTACCAGAGCAATAGTGCTGGAGCAAGACACTGCAGAGAGCACACAGCTCTCTGCACAGAAATCAATTTCTCCCATGGGATGGGATCAATAGTCGTCTGACAGAACACTATGCAGGCAATTTAATAGCGTTTTATCTAAATGAATCTATTCCTCCCCCCAGCTGGCCTCACAGTTCATAAGAAGTCTCTCTTAGTAAAATAGATTTATTTATTTTTTATAATACAACAGGAAAATATTTATCATTCTGAAGATACTGCCATTATCTGTTAAAAATCATTTATCTCTGTTAGTTACTCATTACATACCACTCTTTCCCAACTTCTTTATTCTAATTAGCTAACTCGTGGACACAGCCCATAAAAATTACTTTAGGTTACTCTGGAAAAAAATTTCTTACCCCAAAACGTTCTAATCTATATATCAGCCTTTCAGGAAAAATAAGCCCACATAGCAGGCAAACTCGGTTAGCTCAAAGGAGTATTGGTATCTAAAATGACATTTTTATGCAACAAAAAAGCTTGTGTTTTGAGGAATTATTTATACAAAGAATTTGATTGTCCAGTGTATCTATTTTAATAGTACTTAATAAATAATAAATAATAAATAATAAAGTCAATCTGATCTTATTAGTGGATATCTGTGTGAAGTAAACGATAATGAATGAGAAACCCTAATAAGCGTAATTCCAAGGATGGATCTTTGGCACTCTGGGAGTTTGGTATTGTGCCCCAAAGGCTCTTGTAAATCCAGCTGCAGTTCTTGCTCATCATTTAGAAGATTAGGGGCTGATAAGCGACAGTCAAGCCTTATTAGAACAGGCTAAGGCAACAGGAAACATTAATTGGGTAATTTAATGCACAAGGAGACATTAAATGCCTGCATTCTGGTTCAGATGCTATTTCCTCTATTGATTTGTTCACGTCTTGTTCTATGAAATTCTCACAAATTCTTGGTGGAGAAGATGTAAGACAAAACCTAAGTTTAAAAATACCACAATACTTTTTTATTTCCTAGGGCTTCCCTTTACTCCTTAATAAGGGACCTATCAGTATTCCTGCTCTTGCAAGCAAAAGAAAGAAGACTAGTCCCTTGTCCAAGGACTCTTCCAACAAAGGAGCGGAGAAATCCAAGGTCTAGCAGCTCTCTACAATGAAATGCTATCTCACTCTCTTGCTTGTTCAGGTTTTCTTCACAGTGTGTGCATAGAGCAGGAGCCCTGCAAATCTGGGAGGGAGCTCAGACACTTTTCCTCTAAAAGCTGGGAGCACTTAACAAAGCCTCTTCTCTTGCACTGTTCTGGAGGACATGTAGAAATAGTTGCTGGACTGATCTTCCTCTGAAAGTAAGGAAGGTGAGAGAAAGCTGTTTCTTCTCTGTCTAATGCCAAAATTAATCCACTTACATGGATGGATTTGCTCTGTTCCCTCAGTGGTGGATATTGGTGTCTGGAACACCAAGATCTCTCATACATACTAGTTACATTCTAGGTCCTGATTTGGGTCCCATTTTAAGACTTCCTTCCTGAGACAACTTTCCCACAGAAATGAAAAGAGGTAATCTGACAGTGTAAAAAATTCAACATGAAAAGGGGACAGCCTTTCCTTTACCTCACTGACCTAGGCACTCTTTGTTTCTCATTTTATAGTACTGTGGTTTGGGAGATCAAGGGTGATAATTCACGGACACTTTATTTTAATAATTTACTTTTGCAGCAATTTAAATATTAAAATGCATTTTGAAGACATGCAAGCCTCATTAATTTCAAATAAACATTGTACATTATGCTCTGTTTAACAGCATTTAATCCCACTTTTTGTAGCCAAGGTCTCTCCCTTCCACCCAGCAGCCTGGCACTGCTCCTGCTGCCAGCAGGTTTTTCCCCATGTCCATGGCATGGACTGGGAGGCCACTGTGGGCACAGCACCCCTGCTCTTCAAGCTTCTCAGGACTGTCACACTTGAAATTGGTGTCTTCTTCACACCTCCCCATGTTTTAAGGAAGGAAGCAGCCTCTCTGACTTTATTTGCCATCCCTAAAGTCATGGAAGCTTTGGTAGAAGGGGCAGGGTCCACCTACAGCCCAACACATCCCCTCCAGCACTGCATTAACTGGTGCTCTGGCTGTGCCCCTTGCATTTCCTCAAGGATTGACCCAAACACAGTGACCCAAGACTGACCACTGGACCAGAAACCTGGAACAAGACCAACACATTCCTTTCAAACCAGCAACTGGGTGCCCAGTGCCAGGTCAGTCCCTTTCCTATTCAGGAGAGGAAGAGCCCCCAGTACTCTTTCTGTGGGCTCTCACTCCACTGAAGTTTTCAGTGTTGTAACTGTTGTGAAAAGCAATAAAATTGTGCTGACTGCCCACAGTGGTCTATTTTGTGAGAACCCTATACATTAAAGAGATCCAACTAATAATTCCCTTTTAATACACAATAATTTTAAAAATCATCATTATTATTATTATAGCAATTAACATTAAATCATTCCCCATCGTTCTCTGTATCTCTTTGGGGCAATAGCAAGCATTGAAATATAACCAGGTTTAGTGCTTATCTAATATAAGTAATATTTTAGCCAAGCTATCTTCTTTTTACCCATTGTTCAGTGGGTTTTGGGTTTTGTTGTTTGTGGTGTTTTTTTAAAGAATACCTGGATGTGAAAATAAATAAGCACATACATTTTCCTCAATGTAGTAAAATTTCATAGATAATATTATTGCTAAAGAAATTATGTATGCCACAAAAGCAGTTTTAAAAAATTCAGATGTTGCTTTTTGCAGTCTTTTGCTATTGGAATTTCCACCCAGCCAAGATTTTTACTGGCCAGTTTTAAGCTACCTCTGCAATTTATGTTTATACATAAACAGCTCTGATTTTAATTGCTACCAACTTCTTATACTTGATAGATGGTCTTAAACATTTTTTGCCTCCAGAGACTGCTTACTTTGCCAAGTATTGACACACTTTCAAGATTTATACTTCTCTAAGGAGCGAAGTTTACAATAAAATGTAATGTATTCCGTGGCTGTGAATGGTAATGTTGCTAAACAGTCCAAAGATATTTCACAGCTGATAGTTATTTTCCTTTCACATCTAGCACTGCCCTCCTTTAGTACTACTATAGATTTAGGCTTTTAAAGAAAAATCAGATCCCTAACTTGCCTAATTTAGTGTTTCAGAGATCCAATATGACTTAATTTATGTTTCCTTCCACTAGAGCCATTATTGGGCTAATGATTACACTTGCATTTTTCCCAATAATTATTTTAAGAAGCTAACTCTTGTGGAAGGGATTAATTCACTTCTGGGATTGGAATAACCCCTTTCAGAGCTCAAATATCATACTGCAGCCAGAAAAGGGAGTGATTACAGAACTGTAAACCCCAATGTCAAACATACAAGTAGTTACTAATTATTGGGGAGACAAAACTCAGTAGATGATTGAAGTCAAGTCTAGATTTAAATATTTGGATTGGATCCAGTTTCCTAGTAGCAATCATGGCTCACAATGCCCAGAGAAACCCCAGAGGACAAGGAAGGGTTCTTAGAAAGAATACATCAATTTGTACCATCTCCATGAAACTGCTGTGGCATTGCAGCAGAAGCAGCATCATCAAACTCTAGCAGGAGCTCTTGTAAAATCAGCTGGAAGGATCTTCAGCACTGAAACAATTCATGGATGTTACTTTAGCAACAAAGTGCACCTCTCAGCCTTTTAAGAGTACACTTTCAAAGGAGATTTCATTTTCTTGTTTTATTTTTTTTCCCTGCCATTTAATCTCTTCAATACAGTTTTTCAAATTAATCTGTTTTGTAAATAAATCCCACAGCTCCTTTGCACAGGCAAAAGAAAGATATCTCTGAGTAGCTCAAAGGTGAGCAAATATCCCAGCCATAAAAGGAAACACTCTCCAAGCATTGCATCACCCATCTTCCTCACTGACCACAGAATGGAAAGGATGTAGTCCAAGAGGGTCTATCATTTCCCTGGGATAAGTGATGATGCAGCTTGTGCCAGATAATTCTGTTGTGAAGTTTTGAATTTAAACATCCCAGCTCTTGGTGAGACCACAATTCCATTTTATTTGGCTTCTGTGCTCAAGATGAAGGAGACACTCCCTAGAATTTTTGTAAGAAATCCTAAAAACTTCTAGGAATGATTTATTTTGTCAAAGTGAAAATTTCTATAATTACAAATTTCCTTGCACTGGTTCTCCCCCTCTACCCATCTTACAGGGATTTTTCTAGAGTAAAGAATAGTTTAAACTGCAGACGGAATAAAAACTGAGGAAAGCATAAGAATGTAAGTTTATAGAGAGAGAAACAAGCAGTTGCTTAAGTCTGTTAATAACCAGATATAGCAATAATGAATGATAATGATCAGAAAATAGAAGAGACCAAAAAGGAAAATATTTTTTAAGATTTCAACCCTGTAGGAGAAAGCAATAGAAACAGAGATTAGAAACCAAATTTAGGATATGATTAAAAAAGCATGTAAGTGCTAACTTATGCACTTACAATCTTACTTAAGCATTTATACACAAACGTTTAAGAAGTTCTTCATGTTCTGTCAGCAAGAAGTTAATTTTTACTTTGGCACAGTAGTGTGTGTTGCAAAGACTTTTTTTGCAAAAGCATTAGTGAATTTTCAACAAAAATTTTATTAGGGTGTAAATTAACTCTAGAAACCTGTTTCAAGATATCTAACCTATAATTTTTCTGTAGTGCATTTTATTTACGTTTTTTAGTGCTAGGATATAAATCTGAGGGTAATTTTGTACCAGTCCAATAGAGGACTTATGAAAGACAGTGGATAAGATAATTCATTTCTGATTATTCATGTTTATTTTATCTTTAGCATAAATAGATTATGAATATGATCTTTTCCATGGCTGGTGCTTTTTTGATAAATTTTAAATTATATGTGGAATATTCTTAAGCAGAAAGATACTGAAAACATAAATTTATTATTGTTTTTACTCCTCTTGGCTCCTGTGCTTAAAAATGGTATACACACAAAGAAGTTAATGGCATTGTGATTTTCAGATAATCCATTTTTAAACTACTGGCTTTGAAACTGTGAGATTAATAGCACTGAGAACATCTAAAGGTAATAGGATTACAATTTAATATTAACTAAGTGTTTCTTGAGGGTCTGCTGTAGCAGTGCCTCATCTCTGGGATCCACTAGAGTAATTAGTCTGTAGTGGCATACAGTGGTGATGCTTGATAACTGCAGCTTTTCCTGCCACAGTCAGGATTTTCCATTCACTGGCAAATAGTTTTTGTTTGCAATATCTTCATAAACAGGCACAGAGCAACTTGCAAAGCTTTTGCCCTAAGTCGATGCTGATTAGGGAGAGACCAGTTCTCAAAAAGTCACACCTGAAGCACCAGTCAGAGCTGACCAGGGCAGTGAAGTGAGAGGTTTGGAGGATTTCCTTCTGCTGCTAGAGGAGCAGGTTTTATCTGTAAACAGGGCAGTCAACAGTGGGCAAGCTTGTTAACTTTGAAGAAGGTGTTGTTTACATCGAGGTGAATCTGATGTAAAGGCTGATGCTTGAGTAAGGCTGAAGTACAGCTGGGTCAGCTGAGGACCTGCATGGAAGGATGGCAAAAAGGCACTTTTCAGCTGGCATCTCTCTCCCTGCTCTCCCAACAAGAAGACACATCGTTATTACAGGGATGCCCAAATCAGCAAACAGAAGCAATGCTTGATATTTACAGGTCAGAGGAGGAATATTTTAATGATCTTAGTTTGCAGGATGTCCTCAGAAAACATAAAACTTGAGAATTTTATGTACTTCAAGAGCTGCCTCCTGCAGAATGTTACTAGGGTTTAAATACTGCTACTTGTGCATTTAAAATTTTGTTTCAGGTAATGAATAACTTCTGACTTTGATTACAAGGATCCAATCACCTAGAACATTCAGATCTACAGAAGAGCTCATGTGCTGCTGCCTCCCCATAAAAAGTAGTGTTATGCTCAGTATCAATCCCTCCCATACTTTCCTTCAGTTCTGTTTAGATTTCTAGCTATTCTTACCAGTAATTTTTAATCCCCTGCTTGCTGGGAAATGTCTTTATACCAGTAGGAAAACTGCTAATGATGGAAAAAAGATAATTAAATACAAATAGTGAAAACCAATAACAAAGTCATCAGTGCAATATGCTGAAGATTTAAAAAAAAAAAAANTCTGGTCAGAATTTCTTTCAATTTCAAGACCTCTGAAGCTCAATGGATCCCATTAGGTTTGCAGATATGAGGGTACCTTACACCCACAATACTCCCATGAGGCAGAAAGTTTTATTTGGGAGCACCTGAGTGCATGAGGAACCTGAAGAAACTCCACAGACATTTAGCAGAGGAGGGACACGGGATTTATCAGATGGCACTGACAGAAATTCTTTTACAGAGGCTCAAAATTTAAAGTCATTTAAGTCACACTCAAGTGAGTTAAAATGTCACCAAGGTATTTTAAGTTGCCCATGTGACAAGAATCACTGACTATCCCCACTGCTTGACCCTGTGCTCCCTCACTGGTGTATCCCAGGGTCTGTAGGTGATCACTGCCAAAATCAGCTCTAACTGTGCTGCACTCACACACAGGCTTCCCTTGTTCAGAGTCCTTTGTTAGAAGCTCAGTCCCACAGCATCAGAGACACCCAGAGGAAATGGAAAACAAATTGCCCAATATCAGTGAAACATTCAGCAAAATTATGTGACCATCTGCCAAGAAGCACCATCAGAGGTGAGAGGTAAGATGTGTATTTACAAGAGAAAAAGCAATGGCATTGACCTTTGGACTGAAGGGAAAAGAAATCCTCAGCAAGGGGCAGTCAATAAGCATCTTCTTCTGAGAAAGTACAGCTCCTGAGTTCTCCTTGAAACCATGTTTTAACCACACTGGGTCATAGAAACACTGGCCAGAAGGGACTTCTGAAGGTCATGTCCCTCTCAAGGTGGAAGCTGATCATGTCAGCTTTGCCCAGCTATGTCTTGAAAACTCCAAAGAATGGAGAGACCCCAACATATTTTCATGCCACAGCCACTGATTACACCAGAATTTAGAAATTTAGATGCGTACAAAAATCGGTGTTTGAAACAGTAAGACTAAAAAGTTCTTCCACCGTTGGAAAAATAGTCACTGCTTTTTGAAGCTGTGATAAGTAAATTGGGGTGGTCTGAATTATCAGCATATCTTGTAGAGGCCAGCCAGCTCCTTCTGCCCAATGCCAGGCATAGAAGCTTCTGTAGGTGCACTTGTACATCTTTCTTACCCCTTGAAAGCAGCAGCAGAATTGTGACAGGGCAGCATCCATTACAGGACTAGAATGTGTACCTGCAGTGCACGAGGAATTGTTTAATGGATCCCTTCTCATGATACTTGCAAAAGCAGGCTGGCAGGAATTCTATTCATGTGGAGGGAGAGCAGCACAGCCCACCCAGGAGCTGTTTTTGACCATTGCTAGTGACGGCTGCCTGCAGTGAGATAGCTAACAGAAGTATTAAACATTGATACATTTCAGTGTGCCAATTGACTGTGCATTTTAAATAGACTCTGGTATTCTCTCCTAGTGGAAAGATTTATTTTACTTTAAGAATATATAGGGCTGTGCTTTCAGTACTTTTTCTTTGTTTAACAAGCAGCTCTCTTGCTGAAAACCCAGTAGACCACAAAACCAGTCAGGGGCTTTTATCCAGGATGTCTGACCCATCGCCTGACAATAATTAGTTCAGGTTAATTACAGCAAATCTGTAGATTTGCAGCCTGAAATCATCTCATCCCCTAAGCTGAACCCTCCAGAGGTTTCTTTTATGAGCTCTGCATCCTAAGGGTGGACTTAAAGTAATGAATTTGTCTCTAATAAGATTCATAGGTTTGTTCCCTAAGCAATGGTGTCAATTATAGAATCTAACTCTGATGGCTTATTTTGCTGAAAATAGAGAAATTGAGAGTTTTTAATGAAGCATGCAGGATTTTTAATGCTTTTGTTTAACTCTTTGCATTGTTGGAAAGTACAAAATGCAAGAATGCTAAATATCGTACCACTTTCTAAGTATTTCTGTGTGTGCCAATAGCTAATTTCCTTCTGCTCTATAATGGAAAAGGTTAATGTAATGACTCTGAGATTTCATTTGGAGATGTTCCAGAAGAGTGTCTGAGTATTTGCTGCACTTAATGGCAGGAAGTAATAAGTGAGGTTATGTATTGGTGAGAAATATTTCATGTACCGAGAAGATTAATACTGGAGAGAGGCCCGTGGGACACAAGCCTGAGGCTTCCTCCTCAATTCTGGCACCATATAATATGTCCATACTTGATACGTGCCCTTCTGTAGTTAGCTCTTAATCATTAACAAAGCAGACAGTAAATCTCTGGGGGACATGGTATCGGGAGAAGAGAGGGAACCAGACGCAGGATTCTCCTCTCTCCTGCAAATGAGTGGCAGACACCTCCACCTGGGAATGCTGGACCAGATGGTGCTGGTACCAGCAAGGTGTCTGCATGGCAAGATAATGCCATAAGAGCCTTAAAGGGTTTTACTCTATCCTGACTATTCCAATAGCTACACTAATTTTTGAGCGTGGTTATTGTACTTAGGAAGATGAACCACCATGTCACAGCTTCATTTCAGCATTTTATTTCACACGAGACTGCTTACTTATGAAAAATTTAATATCATTGCATATGAAAGATTTAGCCCTTTATTTCAAACTTTTAAAATTTACTTTTTAATTTAGATCTCATTTCTGCTGTCTGAGTCAGTCCAAGTCACAAAACTAAGATTTCGAACTCATGAGAAATAGCTCCAGTCACTAATTTTACTAATTCTAATTAAGAAAAAATAGATTAAATTATTATTTTGATTTTAATAGTGACTTTTTAAAAGGACATCTAGTTATAGGACATGGGGGAGTGGCTTTAAACTGAAAGAGGGTGGGTTTAGATTAGACATTAGGGTGGTGAAACACTGGAACAGGTTGCTCAGAGAAGTTGCAGATGCCCCATCCCTGGAAGTGTTCAGGTCCAGGTTGGATGGGCTTTGAGCAAGCTGGTCTAGTTGAATATGGCCCTGCCCATGGCAGGGGGATTGGAACAGGATATCTCGAAGGTCCTTTCTGACCCAAGCCAGTCTTTGATTCTATTCCACGATTCTACAAAAGAGACAATGTTCAAGGACTCTCTACACCACTGGAAAGATATTTTTGAGGATGGAACTGGAAGGTTAAACATGGCACTAGTCGTCACTGGAAGGGTTGATATGTCTAAGGAATGCAGTAACTGTTCACCTATAACAACTCCTAATACTTAAAGCACCATTTACTTCAGCAAGGTAAATTGCCAGAAAATTTAAGCTAACCCTCCACTGCTGGCAGACTGCCACAAGAGCTTGTTCTTCCTCCTGGCCAGGGTAACACCAGGAGGCCAATGTAAGCTGCTTTTTTAGAAAGGTTTTTAGATCAGCTGTGGTTTCTCTGCACTTTCAGCTGAGTTGGTTGAGCTTAGAGGCTGTTGGTTGGGTCAGACTGGACAGGCTGCCATGGTCTGGCTGACACAGGGAGCAGGTATTGAGGACTATGTCCCTCCCCGAGTCCACTGGATTCTCACATTTTACTGACTGCCATGCATAATTTTTCACTGATCTCCTCTCTGAAGGCTGCTTATCTGGTGAAGTCTATTTCAGTACGCATTTGAAGCAATAAAGGTATCAATTAGGCAGAATATTATTTAGAAAAGAAAAGAAAAAGGCACTGGAGATAGAAGATTAGACAGAAAACTTTCTTTAGGTTAAGCATAGATCAAATGTTTGCAGTGACACACTTTTTTAGCTGGAAAGGCAGGACCACTGTATTGGATTTGCATGTCAAGGTTCTGGATAGAATAATCTCTTCCTGTCCTTACCTTGACCTATAAGCTTTTTGTCCTATTTTTCTCTCTTTTTGTCCTATTTTCCCCTCACTTCCCTACTTCTCTTCCTCAGCAAGATCCTTGTCTTGCTGAGGAGACCGAGTGAGAGATCAGCTTGACGGGCACCTGATACCCAACCAAACTCAACCCATTGCAAGTACCAAGATCTAAACTTTTAATGGAAAAATTACTTGATCTCATCTTTTCCCAGCAAGGTCTGGGATTGTGTGTCTGGAGATGGAAGCTCTCAAATGGCAATGATTCAACACCAGCTGCTGTTCTCTGTTTCAGGGCAGGGATCTGAACCTACAAATTAGGTGTTGTACATGGGTATCCACTCTGCTGGAAGGAAGAGAGGGTCCACATCAGCCTATCTGTAGTTCATGCTGTCCTCTTACTCATTCATGCAAATAAATAAAGACAAGCTATTGAAGGCTGTACCTGCAGCCTGGTGGTTCCAGCTCTTGTCCTGAACACAACTGATCCTGGGACACATTACTGGGGGGAGGTGAGGATAGGAGGATCATATTAGAAAGTTTTCTTCTGCTCTTGAATAAAATAAAAGTTCTGCAGACTCTCTCAACTGTCATAGAGCTAAAAAATTGTTTTTCAGGTGGCCCTGTGGATTGACAAGTGGTGATAATCACTTAGAAGGTGCTTTGGCTGCCTCTGAAAACATTTCCATTACAAAGTTATCAAGCAGTGGTATAAGTAGGGGAGGCACACAGTGTGCTCTCCTCTATTAAACCTGTTAACATTGCCATGTATTTTGGCAAATAACAACACTTCCCTACAGAAAGACCACAGGAAAGCTCAGGTGTACAGACCAGCCATTGTTTAATCCTGTGTTGCAGTCAGAGCGCTCCTCACTTGGAACCTGTAACCTGTTAATTGCCTTTCCCTCATTTATATGATAAGTGGTTCATTTCCTTTATTGTGATTGAATCCCCTCCCTATATTACAAGAAAACTGTAGCTGCAAAGAGTGCTTGATTGGATTTCATTGCTGTAGGCCATTTCTTAAACAGGTTACAGGTTGACAAACATAGAAGGGGGATCAATATCCATTCTTTGCCTCATTGACAAGCTAATCTTTTCAGTAAACATTTCATCAGTACCTGCCATTTGTATACACACCTACCTCATGAGGATGGAGAAAGATCTGCTTTATAATGTTTAGGTAACTAATAAATGAAAAGACAAGAATATAAATTGGGAGAATCATTAAGATAGCATTTTTAGGAAAATGGCCTTTCATTGCCTGCAGAATATAACCAAACACATTTCCAACCACTCTTAATTTTAATTAGGTTGCATTACACTCAGACCTGGTGTCAGCTCCCGTTTCTTTAACTCAGCTTGCACTGCTCTCTCAGAAAGGTCTTGTCCCTCAGCCCAAAATCTCACACTCACCAGAGCTAAAGATAATAAATGAGCTCAGGGGAACTAAACTGTCTCTTTTCTAGACATGTGGCCTGCCCATTTTTTGCCTGCTTTTTCATTCCAGTGCAGATAAGAAGGGCTGCCACACTCAGTAAAGTGACATCCTCCTCTCTTATCAGAGGTAACAGGGCTATTTCGAGTGGGGATTGAAGAAGAGGCTCTATTAATAATTTAAAACACATGAGTCATACTCCAAAAGAAAGCAAGAGCATTATGTTAAATGTGTTTAGAGACATTTTTTTGTTTGCTTTTGTGTCACATGTTGAAGCCTCCTTCCCCCACAATGATGTGGGCTAGAAACTGGCATTGTCTCTAACATAAATAAGGGCCAAGAGAATCACTGTATTTAGGCTTCTCTTACAGTCCTGCGTATTAGAATTGCATGGCTGGATGACAAATACTGCCAAAATTGGTGAAGCTGGATTTCAGTCTAACCTAAGATGGAGCATGAACACATTCCCTGTGAGGTCTGGGGTGAAGGAAAATAAACAGCAAACATGAAACTTTTGGTTGATGAGAAAATTAAGTAATTCTGATGTAGATGCTTTAGTAATAAGTTTATTACTACCCTCTTGTCTTCACTATTAACCAAAAGTGTATCTTAGCAATGCAAACAGGCTCTGAAGAGTGGCAGGTAATTTAATTCTTTTACTAGCCCCTCCTGTGCTGCCAGGATCCAAAGCTACTATTGGCTGTGCCAGAGGACTGCACTATTTCCTCTTGCACTTCTGAAATACCACCAGCAGAAGGATGCACACATGGGAAAATACTCCTTTCCAGGCAGAAAAGCCTCCCTTCTCTGCTCACCAAGGCTAACCAAGTGGGTCTGCTGGTGCAACCTGGCTATTGGTGCATGTGCTGCTTCAGCCAAGCTGCTTCTGATCACAGTTTCAGGACCTGACCTTCCTCCAGCTTTAGGCAATGTTAAGGCTTCTAGACCATCTCCAAACAGAACTGCCAGTGGATGCCAGGATGGGAGATACTGGTCCTCTGCAGTCATATCAATACAGGTAGGATACTGCACCAGCTCTGCTTATGGTGTGTGTTTGTTCCTTTGGACATCTTTAATTTACCATTTCACAAAGTCCTGCAAACCAGAAGTTGCCTGCAATAATTTCAGAGGCAAACTGCTTCTTCAATTTCTCACTAACTTTCCTGTTTCCTTTCTTCTGTGACAAAAAGGAACTCTACAAAGCCACACAGTAACACTTTCCAGTCAAATACATTTTGCAGAGAGTAGAATATATTAGAGAGGAAGATTTCCCCAGGTGTAATTTTGCTGACACCACTTAAGTAAAACCAGAAATATTTTGGTACTGCATCTCACCAGTGAAAAATGAGGGGATATCACTACTCAGTGGCACCACTAAGTGTAAAGGCAGTGTAAAGGTCAGGGGAACACATACACAGTTCCTTTTCTACCCGAGGGAGTATTTCAATAAGTATTTTAAAATATATAGTACTAAAAGATAGAATAGACATCTCAGATGTCAATTCTATCATCTATATAATATTAGGAAGAACAAGTAGGAAGCAAGAGATCAGGTAATGTTCAGCAGTCTGAGAAAGTATTTAATGTAACATTTTCACAGGATATTGGATGCCCTCTTTTCTCATATCAAGCTGGTCCGTGTAGGCCTGAGAACTTTTGTTTTCTAGACTCTTCAATTAGCAAAAGCAAGAAGTGTTCGGATACGACTTTTATTTGATGTGAAGACTAGAATAGAAATGTAATAGCAAAAAAAAATCCCATACCCATAGGTTAATTGCTAGCAAATGTTGCTCAAGCAGCCTTGGCTATGTTGATTAATGGCCTTAGTGAGCAGCTGAAAAATAACTGGGTTGCTGGAAAGATCATTAGCTATTGTGATGGGCATAGAGAAACAATTGCTAACATATATAATACATTTTTTTTTTACTACAGTGGCACACTGAAACCAGTTACAGCAAGGGAGAAACAATCACTAACTTATTCTTGAATTAAATTTTGTAGAAGTTTACAAGACAGAGAAAGAAAAGACTTTTTTTCTTGTTTTTCCAAAACAAGCTTTTGGACACTTCCTTGATAAATGCATGGGAGGTTTTATACGTAAACACAAATACCTCAGTTCTACTCATTAAATCCTATTATTTGAAGGAGGAAAGGGACAGAGATGCTGTGTGAAAGGTACCGTGCCAGCAAGCAGACCTTGTTTTTACTTGTAAAGGCACACAATGTTAAGCAGAGCCTTGTGACAGCACAAAACTGGCAGTCCAGGGACTGAGGAAAAGAATGATGATCTTTCAAGCTACCTCTGATCTTTGAAAGCACTGTATACCACTGCCTCCAAGAGACTGTGATCCTTTGGGGAATTCATGACAATACCTCTCCTTACCCAGAGTGGCTGCAGACCCTGAGGGTGCCACAGTGCCAACCAAAGTTTTGGGAAAGAAATCTCTCAGCAACCAGGAGAAGGGAATTAAAGGCTCTTACAGACCACTACTGGCCATTTACACCACATAAAACCATGGCAAGGACATCTTCCTTTGGATAGATGCCCAGCTCCACACAGTCATAAATTGCCTTTTTCTACCTAAGAACTCAAAAAAGAAGGAAACATCACCTTCAGGCTGACTCTTCCTAGTGAGGCTTCTGCAGGCTAGAGCATGGCCCCACAAAGACCTGAAGCATTGCATGGAAGAAGCTGGAAAAACAGGCAGCTAAGAGGCAAGCTCATAGAAGCACACCTGCATACATGGCAGTGAATACTGCTTTGTTCAGGAATAAAGCAACCTTCAGAAATTATGATTAGATTCCTTGAAATGATGTGTTCCTTTCAGCTGACTGTGTGGTAGGCAGGGTGTATTGGTACACAGGTCTGTCAGAACCAGCTCTGTGGTGCTGAATGACTTTTCTAGCCCTAAGAGTCTTCAACTCTCTTCAGGCACAGCTGGGGCATCTCCTCCATCTGCTCCGCTGCACGAACCAGATGTGCACAGAATGACCCTTCCAAGTCCTGCTGACATTTCTGTCAATCCTCCCATATTCTTTGAGCCACCTGCCACCTTCAGCCCTAGGAATTTCACAATTACCTCTGCCCACCAGATCATGTCTTTACTGAAGAGTAGCATAAAAGTGATACGCTCTCATGAACAGTCATTGCTGTCTCCTGGAACATGCTTTGGTAAGCCCTGGTCTAGGATACAGGCATCATATAAACCCTTCATGAAGCATCCCTACTGCTCAGAGCCCTCTCTTCCTGACAATTTTCTGTGCTAACCCAGACAATCTTGTGACACCTACTGTCAGAGACTCCATGATCCATATTAGCACTCAAATCCCAGGAGGAAAAAATAAAACAATCCTGAACGACAAGAGAAAAAGGGTGGCAAGAAGCTGAAGGCTATAACTGGCTGATAATTAGACAAGTTCAATTGCAGCAGGCTCCTGGAAAGCTCATCAGGAGCAATCCCTCACATGGTTTCAGAAAATATGCAACAGGAAATTACAGCCTGAAGGCACTGTGTTCACTAGCAATTCCCAACCAAGGAAAAGAGAGACAACACAAACCAAAATAATTGCATAAGACTCTTTGAGCTTTATACGCAAGCTCTGCACTTGTCAAGGGATGTGGGCAAGCAGCCAAAAGGGACACAATATGTCACTAATTATCAAATATAGGAGAGAAATAGATGGCTTGTTGGAGAAACAATTCATAGAAACAGAGAAACACAGTAGCTTTTGCTATGGAAAAGACACTATCAAATCCAGCCATGAATCTGGCACTGCCAATTCCAGCACTAAACCATGCCCCTAAACTCTGAATCCTTTTAATATCTCTAGGGATGGTGACTCAACACATTTTCCACAATTTACCTGGGTCTAGAGCAAGGCATTTGGTGAGGTATCTGTGATGGAAGGGCAGGGGGAAATCCCTTCATGCTCCTTACACTTGGCATAGCTTTTGTAGTGAGGCTTCTAAGAGGAGACTCAGCCAGTGCACAGCATGGACACAAAGTATGCCAGGCACTCAAACCTATTTGCTTTGGGTAAGAAACACATGGGGTAGGTAATTTTGCAAAGGAGTTTGCCACTGTCATAAGGCAAATGAGCCCTTCTTGGCAACCCCACAAAAAGCCAACTTTCTCTGTTGCGGGAGGTTTATTCTCTATTTTGCTGAAAGGCTAACTAAATGGGGGGGAACGAAGAAAAGTGGAGGTAGGGGGAGTGGGGAAGCCATCTACATCCCCTCTTGCAGCCTGGAAGGACAATGTTTTCCCTCAGATGGGAGAAAGCACTACAGGTCCTGCCAAGCTGCTCTGAAGCAGTGTTCCAGGCATGATTCCCTTCTCTGTGTTATGCCACTCCCAAGGCATGGACAGACACCCATCAGTACATGTACAGGTATCCAGCACCACCTTCTCCCTGTGCCTAAGGCCAGAGAGGACGTTTAGCTATTGAGTCAGGACTACCAAACAACACTGAGAACTGTGTCAGCCAGCACACTCATCAAAGGCAAGCGTTTTGTGAATTTCTATATCATTGCTTTGTTTTCTGGCCGCTAAATGTGAATTTTGGATGCAGGTGTGGGTGAAGCTGCAGCCTCCAAGCCATAGCTACAGGTGCAGACACTGGAGCGAAAAAAAGACAAAATATAAATCCACTCTCTGTTCTCTGTATATTTGGGCAGGCTCAGCTAAACCGCTTCCAACTCGCGTCTTCAGTCAAATCCGTGCAGCAGAGCCCCAAACCCCAGCCGGAGATACTCTCTCGTGTGCCGCGGGATTAAGAACGCCCGGAGGAGGCTGGAGCCCAGCGGGAGGAGCGGCGGGAGCGCCGGGGCCGGGCGGGGCCGGGCGGGATGCGCGGGGCTCGGCTTCCCCCTGCGGGCCGCGCCGGGAACGGCGGCCACGGGAAACTGCCGGGACACCGCCGGGACACCGCCGGGAATCTGCCGGGACACTGCCGGGAATCTGCCGGGAAACTGCCAGGAAACTGCTGGAAATCTGCCGGGACACTGCCGGGAATGTGCCAGGACAGCGCCGGAGCGGAGGCCGAGGCTCGTACTCCAGCAGGACCGGCTGGGAGTGTAGTGGTGGGAAAGCTAAGTGGTCAAAAAACTGCAAAGCACGTACCAGACGAAGGGGATATCTGATCACAGAATCACAGAACGGTTCTGGCTGGAGGAATCTTAAAGATCATCTAGTTACAATCCTTGCCAGCCCTATGCAGCCTGGCTTCCAAGAATGGGGTCATCCACAGTTTCTCTGGACAACCTGTTCCAGTGCCCCAGCACCCCCACAGTGAAGAATCTCTGCCTAATATCTGATCTAAACCTGCCTTCTGCCAGTTTAAAGCCATTCCCCACATCACTACCTGGGTAGAAAGTCCCTCTCCAGCTCTCATGCAGGTCCCTTTTACACACTGGAAGAATGCTGCAAAATCTTCCAGGAACTTTCTCTTTTCCGGGATGATCCGCCCGATCTCTCTCAGCCTGTTGTCACAGGAGAGGTGACTCAGCCCCCTGATCATGTTCATGACCCTCCTCTGAACTAGTCCAACAGGCCCATATCCTTTTTACACCAGGGGCTCCAGATGCTCCAGGGATGCAGTACTCTGGGAGCAGGGAGAGGGTCTCACCAGAGCAGAGCAGAGCAGAGGGGCAGAATCCCTTCCCTTGCCCTGCTGGCCACACTGCTTTGGATGCAGCCCAGGACACTGTTGGCTTTCTGGGCTGGGAGTGCCCATTGTCGGGTTGTGATGAACTCCCAGTCAAGCAACAGCCTCAAGTCTCCCCAGGAAGAGGTCTTGTCCTTTCGGGAAGGTAAAGGAGGGAAACTGGCAATTGAAAATGCTGAGTGCAGACTTCCTTTTTCAGCACCTTTTACAGACCAATCCCAGTTCTTCCCCAAATGCTCTGTTATTATTTAACCCAGAAGACTAGAAATTAAACCTCAAACCAACAAGTATTCTTCCTCTTCCTCCTCCTCCTCCTTCTCTTTCTCCTCCTCCTGCTGCAAAAAGACCTTAGAAATCATCTGCAGGCCACTAAAAATAGGTATTTTTCTCAGTTTAGCCTATTTTTTGTTCTCAGGGCAAATGTTACTTCTACTTCTAAAACTCTGCGGACCATCTTGTTTTGCTCTAACCTGACAGGAGATAATGCTTCTTTGCCACCTCCCAATCTCCACAACTCTCCAAGATGTGGCAGAGAATGGGGCAATGCACCAACACAGTCTTTTAATACTCTTGGCTGGCAAGTCAAAGTTCAGTGTACAATTCCCAAAAATCATGTGGCTTTTGAGTGAGTCACATCAGCAGCGTTACCCTTCCCTTGGCATTTGGACTCCTACATACACCATGGTTTGCTGCACAGCCAGAGCTCATTTGCAGAAGGTATCATAATCTTGGGTCATGAAGAAGTAAATTAACAGTTTGGGGTTTTTTAATTGTTACAGTCATACTTACATGGACTTTTTGTGGAGTGCATGAAGCAAGCACTGAGATGATCTGAGTGGCTTTGTGCTTCTTCCATGTCCACTTACTTCTGATGCCCCTCAAAATGGGGTCTAAAAACCTCCAGAAGTTTACTTGCCATTATTATTTTAAACAAAGATAAGCAAAGCTTTGTTTTGTTTTGTCCTGTCTTTACCTATCTTCCTAGTTCTCTCTGAACTTAAATTAAAACCTAGGTGGCAGCAGAGAAAGATTCTGACTTGACTCACTCATATTGTAGTTACAATATGTACAGTTTTGCATCAATCATTCAAGTGCCAATAGCATGAAAGCCATTAGGAAAAAAGCAGAGTATTTTAATACTGCCAATTTCTTTAACATCAGCTTTTAACTTTATGTCAGTTGCAGCAAGCCTGTTATTTTTTTAGAAAGTCCTGGTTTTATTCCCATCTTTTTTGTCAGCTGAGGGCTGAGGGGTGGAAGGCCCCAAGGCTGCAGTTCCTGGAACACAAACCCACCTGAGTGGGAGTCGAGTGGGTTTTCTTTACTGACAACATGTCAGCCAAGAGAGGGAGCAGCAGAATGAAACAAGGTACAAAGCAGGAGCTCAGGAGAGAAAGAGCCTCTTCAGCTTCAACTCTTCACTCAGTCTTTGTATGAAGTGAGGATTTATGATCTGCTGTATGATTTAGCCTCTCCTAGAAGGTCTCTTCTTTCTTTCCTCGACTAGAAGAGTTGCTGCGTTTATTTGCCCCCATGTACAAAACTAATAATTTCATACATTAATGTCCTGGAAATAAAATTTGAGGATTATTCAACAAAGAATCAGGTAACAGCAAAGGCTTGAGTAGTTCATATTCAAAAATATTTATTTTTCAGTTGTTCATGGTATGTGTCAAATTGTTGGTTACAGCAAAAAATTGTAACAAACAGCATCACAGTGACATATAATCAAGCCATCAGAGTGCAGTTTATTACAACTGTGTAAACAAAAAGTATTTCTGTAATGGCACTGTCCATGAACCAGATTATGACGTACAAGATCTCAGCAAAAGTCAAGAGAAACTTTTACAGATTGAAGCACAGTATATTAATCTGGCCAAAATGGCCCAATCCACATTTAATCAGAGAAAAGAGTGTCCCCAGAATTTTTGCTTGGCTTGTTGTTAAGGAAATGAAATCTTAATTGTTTTCAAGGCATAAATCCAGCATGTGAAATAGTACTATTATTGAATAATATTAATAAAGAGCAAACATCTCTTAATTGTGACAATGTGAATACCCCTACTCCTATATTATTAAAGGAGATGAGATGATTTGGGAATGTTATTGCCTGTATAGCATGACACCTTAAAAAGATATTCCTTAGAAAATAAAAAATAAGTTACTGAGAAATAAAATCCAAAGTGCACCATCAAAGAAACATTTTGTGCATAAATATCAAAAAAGTAGAATCTCATTTTTCTGCAACGGAAGTAAACAATTGGGTTATAGTACAAGGTACATACTGTAAACTGTAGGATGCACTTTGAACTTAAAATATGCTCATCTCAAACATATTTTATATATCAGCATCTAAAATGGGATTTTAAAAATTTTAGGGGTTTTTTTAGATCATGCATTAGTTACAGCTTGCTTGATGGCTACAGTTTTGCCAGCAGCCTTTTAGTGTTCTACAAGATTCTCTTAATAAAAACACACAGGTCTGAATTCCACTACATTTTACACAGGTACCTTTCACACAGGAAGTTTTGCATGTGCTCCATCTGGAGAGAGTAGGTCCCACAACAGCAGGAGGTAAAGACAGAGCAATGAAGGTACAGTTATTAAAAGGTACTGAACAGCTGGGAGTACCTAATATAATTACAAGCTGGTATCTTCAGTTTACAGAAAGCTATAAACTTTTTGGTTTAAAAAAAAAATAGACATCCAACATGTGCTTACTCACATGCTGACACAGAGATCATGCAAACAATTAAAAAAAATCCTACCCATTTTATCCCTTTTATAGAAATGCTGCATATAGTTAATCCTCAAATAAATTGAGGTTCCCTCAGAAACAACAGGGACCTGATGTGCAGATTGACTCAAGCAACATATAATTGCTTCCTCCACAATGAGACATGAACAGCAGTATCAAACAGGAGATTTCATTGAATTGGGCTTCATTTCAAACACTGTTAGGTCCAAATCCAGATTCATTTGTCATTAAGCGATAAGACTACCTTAAAAAAACAAAGTTATTTTCTTGGAGGAAGAACATTTTCTTCATAATAGCCTGGATTTACTACATTTCCAGCTGGGTCGTATCTAGCCACCACAAAGGTTGAGCCATCACTAGCAGATGCTTTTCCAACTCCCATCCTCTTTGTGTTCTTCCAAACCATTGCTGTGAAGTGACCTGAAGAAAGAGAGAGAAACATACGTGTTCCCTTCAGATACTAAATCTGTAACATTCCCTTAAACATGTGAGGTGCTGGGGGAAAAAAGAACAATACACACTTCTTCTTTGTCTAACATGAGAACAAGCTAAGGACATGAAAAGGAACCCTACCTCTAGCATTTTGTCTTAAAAAACCCTAATGTGATCTGTTTTCATACCACTATTCCCATTTCCATGTCCTATATCCAAATAAGAACATGTAGCAGGAGAATCATGAAATAAATATTTTTATTAATATCTGATGTAAAATTTGACAAAGACATTACAGTCTGTACTCCCTGCAGTGTGAACAGCAGTTCTGGGAGTGACTATTATTCATTTGCTTTAACCACCTCATACTCCCCCATGTGCTTTCATGTGCAAGTCTTCAAAAACCCACTGTTTTTGTGGCTTCTTCTGCCTAGTTTAATAGCCACCCCTACATTGTTGTTCCTTCTATGCATAGGCAAATCCCAGAATCAGGGAGAAAAGTGTGATTTTCTTAATCTGAAACAAGGTCATATACCTCTCTTGCTTGAGCATTATTGAGGAACAGTGCTCTCAAATTCATTTTGTGCTAGATTGTCAATATGCAGCCAACAACCTGTTCCAAATCTCCAAATTTTTGCTGGTGATCACTGTGAGTGGAGTGATATAATTTAGCATAAGTCATATGAAAATGTTAACAACAACACAGTACATTTAGTAAGACTCCTATATGATTCCAATTTGGTATTTCTTATAAATTAATTTGCTTTAAAAATAAGTTGCCTGTTCAAAACTTTCAAGTTGGAGGGAAAATGCAGTACTAAAAAACCTCTAAAAATTTTGCTTAGTTTCTTATTTCTCAGGGTCTTTTACACATTTGTCAGTTTTTAGCATATAGTAGTTTAGTTTTTAAGGAGACAATTCCCAGTCTGAACTTACCTGTCCTAGAAGAAAACCCTGGGTTTTGAAAGCTGTAATTTTTTATTTCACTGTACCATCTGTCAGCCACATCTTTTCCTGAAAGACAAAAAGAAATGTGCTGCAGAATCATGACATAAACACAAAAGTGTAGCTCACTTACAGCCTGGCCAGTAAGATCTTCTGTAACTTTCAGCTTGGAGGGTAATGAAGACACATCTTCCTCATCTTGGATAAGTGCTCCTGTCAACAGGCTTATACATATAGCTTTCACCAGCTCCTTCCTCTTGAAATGTGTTTGGAAATGCCTGTGTGCCCCATTTTCTAAGCAAAAGGCCAGACCTGTGGATGTTTGCCCTTTCCAGCTCCAGGTAAACCAAAGAAAAATTAAATTTCTGATGTCTTTTAGTTTCCCATATTCTCACCAGCATTGAATATTTCAGATTTCTGAGTGCATTTATTTTTAGTGGTTTCTACCTAGCACTAAAGCCATTGTGAAGGTGCATTCTGAGGCACTCTAGTCCAGGGTACTACAAAAAAATCTCAAATACTCAGGAGTTGCTTCTGTGAGGAAGATTGTGTGTCCAGACTGTCTCATCCCATTCAAGGCTTTCCCTGACAACAGCTGTATAAGGACAATGACTATGGCCAGGGATGTAGCTCAGACCAGAATCTGCAGATGCAGAATCTGCAGACAAATGTCAAATGTTACTTGTTTTCCATTACTGGTTGTTAGGAAATTCTTGTGTCAAACACCAGGGGGATGAGAGGGGTCAGGTTTTTCCCTGAGCAATCTCGATAATTAAATTTCTGCTTAGCATTCCAGGATGCATCATCCACACAAGGCCAGGAGGTTTCAAAGCAAGCTGCCAAAGCTGTTGAGCCTGCCATCATGAAGAATGCTGGTCCCTGGTGGACTGTTGGCTGCAGAAGAGCAATGACTCATGCTTTGCTATTTTGCAGCAAAAAGTTTTAAACTTGCGCACTTCTAGAAGTCAGACACTGCGTTAACTTCTTTAAACTTCAGTTCATTATGACTGAAGTCAGCTAAAAGGATGATGCTGTTAGGCTGGCAAGCTGTTGTCAGAACCCTAGCTGATAAGCAAATTTTCAGTGAAATGCCATCTCTAGAGAGCTTTATGAACTGGAAGTATCATGAACTTGTATGCCACACTGCTTGCTAGGAGCAGTGCTTAATAGGGTCAAAAATATTTTCTACATAAAAAGGTAACAAAACATCTCTTGCCTCTCGAACTAAAAGTTACTGGAATAACAATTGCTTTCTTTTTTTTCCTGCTCTCCTTGCACCAAAAAACCAAACCCAGCAGTCCTGTATTATGGTTGAAGTATGTAATACATACTTATTTGTTTGTTTCTTACTCATGCTAAAGCTAAAATGAAGACTAAAAGAAAGTGCAAATAGTGACCTTTATGCAATACAAGGGGAAAAGAAAAAGCACACAGTAAAAAAGCACACAACAAACCAATCAGATAATACTGTCCCACTCTAGATTTCATAGCTATGAAGGATTTAGATGGGTTTGTGGTAAGCTAGGTGTAACAGAAATACAGAATGTGACTGACAAATCAGGCCTTATGAAGCTCATGTATTTTTTGTGTACAAGTGCTGAAGTAACTATCCTACATAAGTAGGATTTTAGCAGATGTAGGACTACATTCTCACTGCTGCCAGCTTTTTATTCCCTCTGTTAATGTATCAGTGTGATATAGTATAAAGAGCATTTAAAGAGAAAGTCACCTCCACTCTGCTTACTGTAGCTCTGAGAAGTGTGCCTAGGCTGCACATGATAGAATTTAAAATCTCCATAATGCAAGTATTGCAGGGCACATGGAAATTTTGGCAAACATTACCTCTTCATAATTAATTTGCTTTTAATTTAAAGAATACTATCATTGAAAAAATGTTTGCTTTTTAAATCAAGGGGGATAGCAATGGCATCAGGTAAGACTGCCTCAATCCTGTACCTGAAAGACAGTGAGCATAGTTGGGCAGCACAGTCTATCATGTGTTAATTCCCAGATTTCAAGGATGAAAGCTTTCAACTGACTGAGGCCAGGCAGTTAAAGCCAAGAAGCTGATCACTATTATCCATTTTTCACATGCAGGATCAAGTTTTCATTATATAGCATTGCTGTCATCATCCTTGAATTAAGAGTCATGGCCTCATAAGGTGTAAGAAAATAAAGACTGGCTTTTTTCCAGCAAAAGAGAAGGTCACCAAAGGACCACGCAACTTTTGACAAATTCTGTCTTGACATCGTGTTACAGAAGTGTCCTGTAAGTGAAGGGAATTAATTGTATCTGTCACGTGGCACAGGAAAAGAGGGGGAGTCCACTGTGGAAGGTAATACCATGTGAGGAGACAGGTAGGTACCCAGTGATTAAACAGTCTTTCTTTCCTCTGGAATACTTTTCTTCTCATCCTTTGCCCTCTGTGGAACAGTAAACAATGCCCTGGTGGGACACAAGCCAAACCAGTGTTGAAGGTGACAGCTGGCACACAGGGGACTAAGGAAAATCCCTGTTTTGAACCCAATGACCCCCAGGCTTCCTGAGAGAAAACAGCACAAGGGTCAGGAGTGCACTGAGCCTACCTGCTCTAGCAACAACTTGCATCCTCAGACTTACTGGTTCAGGAAACTGACCACAATATTTCCATTTAAATGTATTATGGAATAAATTATGCAGTCATATTTAGGATCTGTTTTGTTTGTTTTTCAATGTTTCATTGAAAACATCTCCCCTGCTCCCAAAGTTCCCTCAAAACATAGGAAGTTGGTTGCTGTTCAAAATGCTTTTCAGTCAGAAGGAAAAAAACACAGAAAAGAAACTGCTCACATCCCTAATTCCTGATCAGAGCAGAAATTACAACGTTTACTCCTCTCAAGAAGCACATGGGTCTGCCCTGCAGTCAGAACTGCAGCTTCTCTTCTGTTGCTCTGCTTGTGGAACTGATTCATAAATATTCTGCTGGGTTTTTAAATCATCTTTCCTCTTAGCACTGCTGTAAACCACACTTAGAGTTTCAACGCGTTCACCTTGGAAACACAGTCTGACTCCACCCTTCTCCTAGTGAGAGATAGCTCACTCATGACCTGCTTAGCTAGGCTTACTAGATGTTCACTAATGAGTTTCAATCGTGATGGACAGTCTTCTTCCCATGAAAACTTGGTGCAACAATCCTTGAACTAATGTCCAAACTATACTTTTGCCCAAGACTAGGACCAGAACCGGCATAGTGATTTCATTTTATTTACGCAAGCTACATGCTTGCACACACTGACTGTGCCTCAAGCTTCCTCAGAGGGGCAGCGGAGAGACCATGCAGGCTCAGCCTAGATGTAGAACTAACATTCTAATTTATGTCCCCCTTATTATCAAAGGGCCATTGCATGTAAGCAGGTGCCATTACTCTTGCCTGGCCATGCTCTCATCTCATCAGCTGTGCTGTTGTCTCATTAAATGTCATTTTTAGCTATCCTCTTCGGTGAGGAACTCCATTCTGTGTGGATGTTGAGGGTGTGAGTGCCAACAACCAGTACCAGACCAAGGATTTCAGAGAACTCTGTCTGTGGTCCCAGCAACTGGAGCACCAGCAAAGCAGGTGAAGTGCTCTGGAGGAGTTGCTATAGAAGTGTGTGGCCATTGCAGGGTGGGCTCTGGTCAGCAGCCAGGACCTGTGTGTGTGAGGTGCTGACAACTGGAGTGGAACTGCAGCCTCAGGAATTGGTATGTCCAGGTGCAAGCTACTGGTGAAATTGGGACCAGGGACAGCTATTGGGCAGACTGAGTGTCTGAGCTTAATGACTGCTGGGATCCACACTGGAATTATATTTCTATTATTTTATATGTTTATATACAAATATATGTAATTTAAGACTATAAAATATACATTATAGATATTTGTATTTTTATATACTATATTAATTTACTTTTATATATTCCAGTAACATATATTGGAACATATATTGGAATCAGCTGGAAAAGGAAAGAAGAGGAGGCCACTGGTGCTGTTCATTTTCACTGACTGCATCTGTTTGTGCTGCTCTGCACATAAACCCATGTCCATGATATATGTGTGTTTGTGTGTGTAAGGCTGGAAACACATTCTCAGACTGTGCAAGACTGGACACACATTCCCAGCCTCACCAATGGGAATACAATGCTGTGGCAGCCCTATTCCTGTATTCAGCTCCCCTCAACTGGGGCCACTTAATTTCTCTCAGTCCAGCCTTACTGTTTCTCCTCATACCAAAGAATGCTTAAATCCTCAAGTAATCCAACTAAGTTGCCAAAAACATTATAATAAAATCATATAGACCATATTTCTCTGCAAATGGGCAGCACCTTGGTGATCTACTTAAAAACTAAGTTTTCACAACATTGCTTCCACCAGTCCAAGGGGAAAGAGGGTAGATTTAACATTGCCTTCAAAATAAAATATCTACCTAGACTAAAGTCATACCAAGGCTTTTGGAAGTAATTCTCTACTTTCAACCTCCCTCATGCAGGTCCTTATTTTATTTTACTTTACTTAACAGTATTGTTTGGGCCTGGTGTTAGACAGTAAGAGATATATCAAGGCAGGTTTTCAGTCAGAGCACACTCCTCCTGGGCTTGCACAGACAGTGCTTGTGCCCACTAGTCCCACTTTAGGAGACCCAGGTTCCTCCCATGACAGATTTGGGTCACATTTTGGATAGCTGTGGATTTCTCTTACAAACTTTCTAGAGAGCTCATAAGCTGCAGTGTTTCCACTGCAACAGGGCATGTTCTTTTCAGCCACACCAGCCATCCCAAGGAGAATTCAGACATCCAGTGCTTGCCTTCAGCCTCCTGACACACGAGAAATGAGATGAGGTATCCTGAGAAGCCTGACATAGCATAGCTGCCAAGGCCGGCTGGGGTCTCTCGCATTAGTGGCAGATGACAGCTCACTTATTTGAAGACAGACAAAGGAAAGTCTGCCATGGAGCAGTTCCTGCAGGACTGGAGGGAGGAAACAGCTGCCAACTATTTCTTGGATTACAGGGATAAACATATTTCTAGCAACAGCTTTAGGCAATGTAACTCTAAAATCCTGAATAGAATTCAAGGTATTCTTGTACCAGGAGAGGAGTCATATTAGAAGGCTTTATAGTTGAAAACTTAAACCTTCCCTGAAACAAGAAATGCATCTTCTGGCATTATTACAGAACTCAGTAAGAGCCAAAATAAACAACAGCATCATTTTTTGAGAGAGAATACAGAGTATTCTAGAGGTTTATTGAGTCTTGCTTTATCTGGGAAAGAAACCAGAAGACACTGCCTGCTTTTGTTAAGCCCCTGAATGGATGTCTTAATCCAAATTTCAGCCTCATTGAGCAGGGTACAAATTAACTATCCAGAGGGAACTGTATGAGAAAAAGAGGAAGAATGAACCAACTCCACAGAGGTGAAGACTAAGCCTAGATGAGAAAATAACTTCCTTTGAAGAGCTAACTTTCTCATTATGGTACTTTGAGTGATCCTGCTGCATTGGAATTGTAGAAATGTTTCACAGAACAAAAGAGGATGTAGCTTAATTTTCTCAACACGGCATTTAATCCTGTGGATAAAAATCAGCAAAACTTCTCAAAACTGGAAAGTTACGTATGGAAACCGCACACTGAAGAAAACAGACCGGATCCAGAGAAAAGACAGATATTATGTAGAAGGATTTGTGTGTTATGTTTCCAGCTGTCTAGTGGGAATTCTGTGGCTTTAACCTCGAGGGAAGGAGCACAGGCCATTAACACAAACAAGAAGAAAGAACTAAGCTCAGTCAGTGAGTCATAGCCACTATGCAAACTCTGCTGTACATCTGTGTTTTCCCATGCTGCTCTGAATCCTTTCCTCATACCCTTGAAAAGGACAGAATGCCAAATATAAGCAGATCAAATTGTATTTTTCCACTATGGGTTTCTTTTTCAACATGAAAATGTGCTCACTTTGGACTAGAGTTGGCACTTGAAGAAGAGCCAAACAGCATCCCTGGGACTAAAACTACCTAAAATTTCCAGGTCCTTCAAATAGAGCCTCCAACCTGCAGAAACAAGCTTCTGTTTCTTTGGAGCTGTGCTGGAAATTCCAGGGGTAGAATGGAATAAAGAAAGCAAGTGGTCACTTTTAATACATCCCACCTGCTGTCCCAGCAGGCTGAGGCATGAGCCCTGCCCACTGGAGGAGGCAGAAGGGAAGAAAGACTCTGCTGAATTTCTGTCCAGCTGAGGCCTCAGCCTGACCAAAATTCAGCTCCTGGGGCACCCAAACCAAAGGCTCCCAGTTACATATTATGCTTAAATCAGAAAATACATGGGATAAAATAGTCTTCAAAAATGTAGTCATGGAAAAGGGCTTAAAGCCTGTTTGCTGACAGAGAGGAAGATATTCATGGAAGGACATTAGCCACTGTCACTGTGGTGTCTGGTCCCCTGCTTTTGCCCCCACAAACAGGAACTGCTGTGCAGTGTGCAAGAGACATTTTTCCACTTCCCTCACCACAGCTGTGGGCAGATCTCTCTTTGGCTGGGACAAGCTAAGGATACAGGTGAAGCATGGGCATTGTTGGCTTCCTTCTCTGCTGCCATGGACACACAGGTACCACTAAAGGCAGCTCTACAGCAGGGACACATGGAGCAGCCCAGCTGCCAAGCCCTGCCTCCAAAGGGACAGAACACACCACCACAACCCCTTACTCCCTCTGTGCCCACATATGCTTTTTGCTCTCAGGACACAGAGGTGACTGCAAACCACCAGCCTGTCCCCAGGGAGCCTGGGCTGAGCTATGCTGGATACACTTTTGAAGCAGAGGAAACTCCAGCACTCTTGCAACCAGATGCTCTGAGCCCAAAGCACTTGAAATAATGCATTTATCAGGTGTCTGTGAGACAACAAGAGAAGAGAGCTCACCTGATTGGTCATAGGATGCCCATGCTAGGTTTTCTCCACAATTCCCATTAGCAGACTCAGAGCTGTGCTTGAGGACCCTCGTGGTAGCCAGTTCTTCTGCATACCTAGCAAAGGAATCCACACACTGGGTAAGGGACCACAGCTGCAACAAGCAGAAAGGAGAAGGAACAGGAGGAAGAGAAGGATGTGCAAGCAAAGGATTGCGCTGGAAGATGACAGGTTTAAGTGAAGTTGCAAAGCCCTGAAGCCAGAGATGCCTTAAGGTTACATAGATCTATGAGTTAGGCAAAGGAAAAACACATTTTCCCTGTCTTTCATGAGCATCTGTATAAATTCTGAGAAAAGCCCAGAAAAAAATCAAAGGGCAGATCCCCTTGCACCATATTTTAACCAGCACCTGGGAATCCAGTGGCCATCCTTAGCCACAGCTGCTGGTGGAAAGGGAAGTAACTACAGCAATTGCTACAGGTGTCACCTCCTGGCATTTCTAGGTCTCTCACAGGAATAAATTAAATGTTCTCAGTGAGACTGGAAAAAAAACAGGAGTGGGGGTTCAGTCAAAGCAAGCATAAATCCCTTACATTTACAAATGAAAGAAAAAATGTCAAATGCAAAAAAAAGAGCAATGTACCAGGCAACAAGATGGAAGAGAAGGGGAACACAAGGAGACTCTGAGGTAACAACTGTGTAAACCAACATAGGGATAAGCAGCACTGTTTCTATAGAATTTGACATGTGTGCAAGTGTGGGATGTATTTTATTTTCTTATAACAATAGGGTTAAGAAGAACATCATGGGTAAAACAATTACTCTCTTTATCCAACATTGGAAAGGCTTTAGTACAGAGACAGGGAAATTGGAAAGACCATTTGTTATTTCTTATAGTGGCAACACAGAGAGTCATCAGGTCATAGATTTAAAATTCAAGTGAGACAAAGCACTTCTTCCACACCGTGCAGCAGAAGTCATTGCCACAGGACCATGCAGACACCAAAGCACGCGTGAGTTTGAAAAAGAGAGAGGCAAATTCAAAGTGTATGGATGTGGGGAGGAATCTTCACAACATATTAAACAGCAACAAATAAATGAGAATACAATTTGTTTCTTAGGAAAACTGTAATTTCCAGGATAAATCTGTAATTTCCAGGAGAAGATAATGGGGGAAGGATCACATTTGTTTTGTCCTCCTATTCCTTCCCTAATCATGAGTTATTGGCATCTGCCAGAGACATGAATTTTGTCCAGCTGAACATTTTAACCCAAGCTAGTACTTCAGTCATTAGGTTGCAATTTCTTTCTGCTCTAATCCTCCCACCAAAGCAACAACAAAAAAGAGTATTTACCTACATCCATTAATTTAGAAACAATGAAAATTTATCAGTTGTCAGTTTGCTAGATCCTGGACTAGAGGATGTTTAGGTGCTATCTCTACAGTCCTGTGATTTTTCTCAGGATCCTCATATCCTAAGTTGGAGGCAAGACTGGGACAAAGTAGACTTTGCAGATGGATGAAGCTGCCAGGGATTTGAGACAAAGGGAGGTTAATCCACTCCAGCTCAGGCAGTTGAAAGCATGAGATTTTCATCTGAGATCATCACCCTATGCTTCATCACAGTCAGAGATAAATAGACACCTGCTGAGGCTGACTCATCTCATGTTAAAGCATGGATCCAATAGTCAGTTCACCTGCCACAATAATTGG
>VXBI01003182.1:146898-179671 GCA_013397375.1 Toxostoma redivivum
ACAATAATTGGACCTGAAAATAGTAGGAAACACACCATTCTCAACACAGGTAGAGAAGCACAGAAAAGTACCCAGAGATACACCAAATACTTGCCAACAAGTATTTTATTATTATAAANAGAAAAGGTGAAGTTCTTAATTTAAGAATATGCAAAATATGTCTTGATGAATATGAGATTTCTTAAATTTCATGTCTTTTATTCAGACCAAGACATTTCTTGTTCTTGCTATCAATCAGTTTTACCCATCTCTGAACATGTCTTTTAGTTCTTACAAGTTACAGACCTCAACCTAAGAGAGGTTTCCTATTGTTGTTCATCACAGCAGGGCATCAGCTGAAACCAAAGATGGTTGTGAGGAATTTCTGAAGGATCTAAAAATATCCAGCAAAGGCAACAGCACATTTAGAGATAAATGTGGAGCAATGCATATTTGATAAAATAATCTGAACTATTCATACAAGCCAAGTGTTGCACTTCTGAGACCCAACAAGTGCTATTGACAACTCAATGAAATCTCTTCCTCACTGTGAGCATGAAAAACAGAAACAAAAAAAAAAACCTTTAGATGAACAGAAGGAAAGCCCCAGCAGATTACAAGTTTGGTGAATGAGTCACTGGCATTCCAAATCTTAGGAATACTATATCCAGTTATAATGGTGTCTCAAGAGAGAAAAAAAAAAAAAGAAATATTTTTCTTGCTGCCAGAGGTCGTGTCCACATGCCGTTTATGTGGTGTGTTGTACAGCACAACACCTGGGAGAAATCTAGGAGTCAGGAACCAGTTCATCTGTGTGACATCTGTGTCCCATCACACTGGGACAATAAATCAGGTTCTGGAAAGACTACAGCATCTCTATCTCCCAGTCACCCAGCACAGAGAAATCTGCATGGTTATGGTAGAAAGCTAATGGGAGGAGATCTTATGTCTAGAGTAGGGATCAAACTGCCCACCTTTTAGTGTAATTTATCTTCTAAATAGTTTAATCAGGATTTACTCCTTCAGTTATCTTCTTTGTACTGTGAGGATCAGCATGAAAAATAATTGAAGATTTTGAAAAAGACTGCTGTAAAGAGAAGGGAATTAATCTGGTTATCGTAACTAGAGTAAAGAGGACAAGCACTATTGGACTCAAACTTTTGTAAGAGAGATTCAAGTCAGAGAGGAGGAATATGGATTCCCTATATGTTAGACTGAGAAGAAGTTGTGCAGTCTTCAACACTGGAGAAGAGGCAAGATGTTTCCTTCCTGACAGAACAGAGAACATACAATACTTTTACTTTTGGGGCTGGGAAATAGATAAATTAATCTGAAATTACTTCCTCCTGATTCCACTGATCTTAGATCAGTCACCACTTCTTACCATGAAAAAGTTATTTTCTCACTATTTCAGGAGGAGTTGATATTCTCCTGCAGATGACAATCCCTCATCTGACAGAAGTGGTGGTGAAGCATGTTTTAGACAACTGCCCTCTGCAGAGGACACCCACCAGTGCAGACAGATGTAGCCTACATCTGAAAAAGGCTCCAAGAACGATTTATACAGTTGTGACCAGAGAAGTGTCCATGTGACCAGCTACTGCTATGTGAAGGAAAAAGAGGGGATGAAAGAGTAGAGTCCCTCACGTTCTACTCAGTAAGTCTTCACTGGTTATCAGCATGTCAAAAGGCAAATATCTTTGCAGTAAACACAGTCAAACCTAACAGACAAAAGTGTCACAAATGTCGTTACAGAAAAGAAAGGATTGAACTCACTGCTGGGCTCCTCTGTTTAACTTCTTGCAGAGTTTTAATGGGGGGACTCCGTGTTTCTTCCTGTAGTCATTGTGTACTTTCAACACTTCTTCAGCAAATTGTTTGGAAGCTGAAATCACATTAAAAAATTGGAAAAGTCTGTTAGATACAGACATTAGTGAAGACAGAAAAAGCATACCCTGTACCTGGTATGCCACTGGACAGAACACAAGAGTACCACCCTCATTACCTGGCAGCAGGATGTAATGAACTGCTAATGAGTTCCATCCAGAAGCAAACTCTAACAGACATTCTCATTGAGAATCTATGGACTCACCAAAGGTTGAAGAAAATTGTGATCCTTACTGCTTTTCTCAATAGCAAGGTTATTTAAGGTTAGTCAATCCGTTTGTCAGTTTAAAACAGAAATCAGTTTGACTGACTTTCATTTTAAGTTATCAGTGCACTGCATCACCATTCCAATATCAGAGTAAGCAACAAATAAGTTCTTCAAGGAGATGCATTAAAAATACAAATGATTGTTCATCTATGCAAGAATTGTCTGTACTAATCAGGGCACCCCCTAAAGAGAATGAAAATACTAAAAAGTTTAGATCTCTTCAAGTACTTTGAAACATGCACTATTCTTCTAATTCATTTTATAGTACAAATTCATAAAAATCAAAATGCACCTTTATTTAGCTCAAGACAAATAAATGTTCACAAACAGCAAGTGGTAAGGAAAGAAACAATTACTGTAGCATTGGTTTTTATATTTATTAATGATTCATCAGCTTCATTTCTGAATATTCCAGTTAGCATGACTACTGTAATTTTCCTTTAAGACACTTCAGAAATCCAAACTATGACTAGAAAGTGTTTCCTGTTATTAACCTTAGATTTCTCAACTTCCACTCACTGCTTGATCCGAACAACTAAAATCAGTCATTCTCTGCTGTATTAGCATATTGTCTTCTGCTGTTTGTAATAATGCACTTTCCCCACAATAGAGCTGTCAGTTTGCACACACTGCTCTCAGAACTTTTTCCTAAGGTGATTACCCAGCTTACTCTCATGCTTTAGGCTGTTCTTGGAGTTCTCTCCAGTTTCCTCAATAGCACTGGGATAATATAGCAGCCTAAAATAATGTCACTATCCAAAGCACATAAGAAAGCCATTACAATTTCATGCAGTACCTTAAATCTTTTGAACACAGTCTGAAGTTGAGTTGACTTTTTCCTGACCAAAATATCATTGTGGACATATATCTAATATATTCTCCATAATATGCTTTCAGGCTCACTTTTTTTGGTATCAGTTTGTTGGTATAACACAGCAGCTCTGTTGAGCAAGGTGACATCTGCCCACCACCTTCCTCCTCTTCAGTTCTTCCTCAATTTTGTGTGTCTGAAGTTGCACATCATTGAAAAATTAGGCACCTCCATTCTGGTACTCAAGCACACAAACTCCTTTTTGCTAATGAACCTGTCTCACCACTCTTATTACCATCCCTCACAGCTCACTGATTCAATCAGGCCAGAGTCCTAAACCTCTCATCTGTTCTGTTATAGGGGCAGCCACTTTCTACAGCATCTCTCAGAAGTCACTGAGGAAAGCAATCCTCAATGATGAATGAATCAAATTCATCCCCTTCCCTGATGCAAGGGGTCCAAGTTTCCAGCAAGGAAATGTTAAGACAGCCTACAGATTAAAGACATTGAAAAACACAGCTTTGAAAGTTGCATCACATACTATTTTTTTTGCTTGAGACCATGCTAAACATGAGGCTGTTATCACCTAGATTTAATATCCCTCCCACTCAGCACTGAATAGTAGATAAACAATCTGACCTGCAAGTATGGAAGTCTCTATCCAAATAATTTGCTCTCAATGACAACATCAAATTGAAATTCTAATTTAAAAAAGTCAACTGAAATACAGATTTTGTCAGTGCTCAATCCTTACATTAATTGAAATACTGCATAATGCAGCTCTGTTCTAACTTTCTGACTTAAAAAAAGTAACAAGTCATGGACAAAACTGAATTGCTTCTAGCTACAGCAGGCACTGCTATGCTGTCCCTGGAGAACCTCCATCCTCCCCTTCCCTCAAAGGTGGCTGCTATAGAAATGCTTATCTTCTGTGACTCAAGCTCATGTGCTAACCACCTCCCTCTGTACAGTTTCTCCTGTGCCTGATGATGTGTGGAGAGAGACGCCCAAGTGCCAGATAAATTTCAGTTTTGTTTTAGAATGAATGTTAAGTTTTTCCATTTTACAAGTGTTCCATATACTGAGAAGCCAGGCATTAAAAGTGAGAGTTAATGGGAGTTTTCAGGCTCCCACCCAAATGGGAACAGCTTCCCAAACAGCTGTGGAGACATACTTCTTTCCCTTCATGTAAGCTGCTTAAGCTGCTAGAAAAAAATTATTTTCTACTGCCAGAGAATTAAGTTTGGTCATGAATCATTACACACAGCTTACTAAGTAAAACAACTGAAGGTATTAGATACAGTTGCTTGCTCCTCAATATTCAATTATTTGCCTCTATTTCTTATTCTTCTGGAACATTGGCTAAGATAATGGCAGCATGTGACAATAAATTTCTAGACTATGATGTGGTACAGAGCATACCTTACAGCTGTTATGCTCTTGGACTTCCAGTTTCATTGATCAACTATGTGTAACAGGGAAAATAAGCAGAGGAATCTAGGTTGCCTTTTCCCATCACATTTTTTTTCAGAGAATTCTATTTCTCTATTCATACTATCTCTAAACAGTGCCAATCTACTCAATCTATTCAGTCTTTCTTGCATGAAGAGCTTTTCATGCCTGAGTCCTTACAGCGTTTTCTTAGAGCCATCTTCTCCTGCTATTTCTGCCTTAGTTTGAGTATCAAAGCAGAGCAACCCAAACATGTGTTCCACAACATGAGCTGACCTACATCACTTTTGCAGCTGTCACCTGCACCTCCTTGTGGAGCCACAAGATGATAACAGTGATTTGTTCCACAAAGCACCAAATCCCTACACAGAAATCCTGTGGGTAGCCTTTACCTTGGCACTCAGGACACACAACATTACAGCAGGCACACACATGACTAGCAAAACAGGCATAAATTTTTGTGCCTAAGTATCCACCCTGGTGACTCAAAAATGTGCCCTTTATCAATCTCTAGAGATATTGTTTCTTCTCAGTGCTTTTTGTCCCATTGTTTATGGATTAATCTTCACTGGTAATACTTTACTTTCCGTAAATACTAAGTTTTTCTATTTAGCCTTCAAATAATTAATATATAATGCTGTCAACAAGAGAGAGTTGGGACTGTTCAGTCTAGAGAAGACAAAGCTTTGGAGTCACCTTATTTATGCTTAAAGGGGGCTTATAAGACAGAGGCAGACAATTTATAAGGCCTGTAGTGATAGGACAAGGGGTAATAGGTTTAAAACAAAAGAAGGTAGATTCAGGCTAGATGTATGGAAGAATTTTTTTATGATGAGGGTGGTGAAACTCTGGCCCAGGCTGCTCAGAGATGTGGTGAATAACCCGTCCCTGGAAACATTCAAGGTCAGGGGCTCTGAGCAACCTGATGTAGCTGAAGATATACCTGCTCTGGGGGTTGTATTAGAGGACCGACAACACTCTCTTCCAGCCCAAATTGCCCTATGTTACTATGAAACAAACCTCATTCAGGATCCTACACAGAAGGGTACCATTAAGTCTGTCTCAATCTCAATCCCACAAGAAAGGCCTCAAACTCTTCACCCAATGAATGCATTAGAGGTAAATTGAGATAACGACCCCAACTTTCAATCTGCACTCAAAAACAAATAACTAGAAATGTGCTTATATAATAACAGGACACTACATGTTACTTCCATGTTACCCTTTCAGGCCCAGAACCTGAGCAGAAAGAATGTGTTCTGCTTCCAGCCAGGCCAGGGCTAATTTTTGCAGTAGCATATGAATCACTCACATATCTTGTACATTTTTCTATTAATATTGTTGCTGTTACTCTTTGTTTTCTTCCTCTTTCCAGTAAATTGTTTCTCATTGTGGTTTCCAGTAAATTGCTCTTAGCACAACATCCCTTTACTTTTTGTTTCTCCAGTCCTCCTCTCCAGCCACCCATGGGTAAGGAGAGAGAGGATTGAGAGAGCAATGCATCATTTGGGGTGGTTTCAGTGGGAACACTAAATTGGAGAATACCATTCCTAAACCACAACAGAAGCCAAGTGCCAGAATACATGGAGAAGACACATGCAAAGTAGATAGAAAACACATAAAAGGTAATCGAGTAACTGTTTAAACACTGAGTTTAAAGCTGTGCTTTAAAATTGAAATCTCTTCAGTCTTCCTTGATTCTGCAGAATTGCTCTACTCTTCCCTGGAAGCAGAAGTGGGTTATGGAATAAGAATGCAGCAAATACAGCTTTTAGTATGCCCAACAGGTTTGTGGAAAAAAATAATTAGAAGCTTTAGGGAACTGTAAAGTGATTACATCAAGAAGTCCTTTGTACCTACTGTCCCAGGCAACTGATACTTCTATTGTGACAAACTTCTCAAAGTATACTCACCAACTGGAAACAAACAAAATTCTCAAGTAAAAGAGATCCCAGCTTCTAAAGACCACATCTGCATCTGGACTCTTCTAAGAGAACTGACATATATTATTAATCTTTATCCACATTTGAAATGTAACTCTCTGGAAACAATCCCTAGCTGAATCTTTCACTCTGAGAATAGTATTCCTTCCATGGAGAAGTGATGGATGTCTAACTGATATGAGAAATGTTAGGAGGACAGTCATGTTCTACTGCACTTTGACTCAGCACTATGGTTTGAAGCCACAAAATCTTCAGGGTGGTCTAATGCTGGCTGATGTCTGCAGCAGCACAGGGAGTGAATGTTCCACACTTCTTTCTGCATGTATTTAACTTTCTTCCCTCCCCCTCCCCCCCATTTGGGACTGTAACATCTTCCAAGACTGGCCCTTAAATATGTCATTTGGGAAAATGGATCTGATACTCCAATTCATGAATAATTTCCAGCCATAAAAACTGATCTCCCTCAGTGTTAAATTTCCTTTTTCTCTAACATCTGGCTGATTGCTTGGAAATATACAGAAGAAATTAAATCATGTATAAATCCTGGAGGAAAGGAAAGATAAAATCATACTATGTTTAGAAAGTATTGTATCCTGGGTGGGGTTTCCTTGTCTCCTTTTACACAATCAAGAATTCAATAAAGGGGCAAGGCCTCCATCCTATACAATAGGCATTTATGAGAGATCATAATTGTTGGTACATGATTTCCCTTCTAACCTGAATTATCCTGTAACCTTACTAAAAGTTAGAAGAGAAAGTATTGCTGAGGGAAGTGAAAGGAATTGGGAGTTATAATTAGATACTAGTTCAAATAGGAGTAGTTTCCTGGAACGTTCCTACATTTGCTGCTCAAAATAGCTTTCCCTTCAGCTCAGGAGATCCTTCTTCAGGAAGAAACTCTGATGTTTCTCAGCATCCAGTTTTGCCTGAATTTGCTCAGACACCTGCTTACCACTGGGGTGAACTTCAAGACAACAGTAAGATGTCTGAGTTAACTGGATCTGGTGGACAAGGAGCCCACTTATTTTAGTATCTGGGCTTGCTCTACAGCAAACTGGCAACTTAACCTTGCATTACCTGTGCTGTTTGATGTAACACATTCTTTTCCCCAATACCCAATTTGGGGCATGTGGCCTGAGAATATGAAGCTGCCAATGCAATAATGTTTCAATGACACTAGTCATGTCACTGTTTGATTGCAAATCCTATTCTTGCTATAATAGACAGTGCTGATTACTTCCTCACTTAAAGCCTTTTATAAACAGTAAGGCAATTGACTGCCCTGATTAAAAAGGAACACCTGGTAAACTGGAGGCTACACAGCTCTGAGAGGCAGCAGAGCCTTCCATGATACAGGCATTTAAAAAGCAAGCAGCACTAATCAGCAATCTTGAGGTCTTGAGCACTGACAGAAGCAAGTTTTCACTTTCACTGGAGGTGAGGATGTGAGGAGAAGTCCTTGGCTTGTGGCCCCTGACCCCTCCAAACTGACCAACAATCAGGACAGCAAACAGTCACTTCCATGGAGTGTTCATCTTACATAAGGTTGGAACTGACTGCTCATCATCTCCAGAGCAGCCAGTCCTGGCTTTGCATGAAAGACAATCAAAAGTGTTGTTTTTATTACTTTTCTGCCAGGAAGGACACCTGAATATTGCAATCATGCCACACACCCACAGAGACAACATATGTAGGCAGCTAATGTGTATGCTGCTATCCCTTTTAAAAAGACTAAGGATACTCTCCCATCAGAAAGACCTTCTATTTTAAATCCAACTGCCACAGGATTCCTAGGGCATAGGCACTTCCAAATACAAAGCCACAAGTGACCTGCATGTGTTAGAATCACACTATGCAGGAGAAATAATTAATGAAATCTTCTCCACCTCTTCTTTCCCCAACACCGTATCTGCTTAGAGATCATAATTACATAAATTTATTGAAGAAAATAAGGCACAACTATATTCAGTAATGAGTAACAACAGAAATCCATTGTTTTGAGTAATTGAAAATAAATAATTGAATTGAAACAGAATAATTTTTTCTATTCATATTTTGGATGCTGCATGTTCTTATGCTGTGTAGATGGACAGCAAACAGATATAACCTTGTTTTTACCCAGTGCCAATTTCATTTTACATAGCACTGCTAGCTGTGTGGTGCCAACTAAAGTCTTTGGAAAGTGAAAAATTGTGCAAACAAGAACCAAAGAGAGAGAAGAACTATCCCATGTCTCCTGGGATATGCTCCTTCATTTTATACCTCTACCATTCATGTTCTATCATGGTTTGGGGGAGGCATACCTGAACTGGCATTAATCTCATCATCTCAAATATCCTCCCACCTTGCTTTTCTGCCAAGGACATCCAAGATAACTGTGGCAATGCCCAAAGTATGTTTACTCATGCACCTCCCTGAGGCATGGAAATAAGGCCATGCACATTTCTTCTGATCACTGATGTGTGAGAACTCACCTATCCAGTAGCCAAGTCAGGCAGGAAGGCACAGAAATCTTTCTTTACTCACATTTACTATCAATTACATCACCTGTATTTCATTTCTGTGCTCAACAGGTCATACTCCAGTTCTCACAATTCAAAATCTTTTTTAAAAAGGTGTTTATTTCACAGAATCACAGAATAATAGAATGGCTTGGATTGAAAGGGACCTTTGAAGGCCATCTAGTCCAATGCTGCTGTGATGAGCAGGGACACCTTCAACTATACCAGAATTGCTCAGAGCCTCATCTGACCTGACCTTCAGCATTTCCAGGGATACATTAAATGATATTTACAGTGACCTAAACAAGCCCATATTGTTTTCCTACACAACACCCCAGACTCTTAACACCTCCTCACACCTACTTGCACAGGAGCCAGTTCTGCACCAGGGAGATTGGGCACCCACACAGCCTCACCTCACCCCCCTCTGTGGGGCCACCCAGCCCAGCTCTGGCTGCTGTTCAGACCTCCACAGACTGGGCAGAACTTGCCTACATCTGCCTGTAAAAACAGAACAGAGATAGGCTCCAACTTATCTTTCAGAAAACAGCACAGTCTCTACAGAAAGAGAGATCTGTAGCCTTCTGGCCTGTTGAGATAAATAATAAACAACAAAATGGTTAAAATCAAAATACATGTTTTCTCTTACTTTTTGTTCCTACACATTAAGCAACAACAGAAGCAAATTTAAACCCAGGCAAGACAGACACTATCAACTGTACTGATAGAAAATGCAGGGTTGCAAGTTTCCAGTAATAAAAGCTTTCTTCATGCTCAACTTTTTTTTCTTTATTTTTTAAGAATAGCATGGGAAACCTTGGTAGGTATCTCAGTTACTACAGACTATCGCATTCTATCTTATTCTTCCTGAGCCCTTCCCACTTGGTATTTATCTGCCTAGAACATGAGGAGCTCAGGTATAATCTAACACTTCACAGGAGCAATCGCTGTTGCATGGGGTGGCTGCTGCATTCTCCTTCCCCATCAAAACCCTGATGGTTCAACAGACAGGTAAAAATTTGGCCCAGGATACTGCCATAGCCTGACACATCCCTGGAAGACTTTTTTTATCTGTTAGGATGGATAAAAGTTTGACAAGAAAGTAGATATGTATGTATAACAGAAAGATCTTTGAATGTTGAATTTGAAGAAGGAATAGAAATGAAAGCAAGTTTTGATATAGAAGAAAAGAATTGCTGAGCCAGTTTTACTGGATAACTAAGAAGGCAAAGGCTATGTTAGTATGTGAATTGGAAGGGGTTTTTATAGCTCAGAGCAAAGGATAAATCTACCTCAAACAGAAGATGTTTTCACCAAGCAAAAAGATTTCACAGGCAAATAAGAATGCCATGTTGCAAGTAGCAAAAAGGTCTCAGAATTTTCCACTGCAAGAAAACTGAAAAACAACTTCTAGCTTAAACTGTAACATACTAACTTTTTGTGATTGCAAAATAGTAACATAAATATGGTAATGTTAGTAGTTATGATAGGCTATAGGTAATAACAAAGGTATTGATTGGTTGTTATGTATTAAGATGCTCTGCAAAGAAAAGTATATAATGCATTGTAACCAGAACTAGAGTTGGCTTCAGCCTACAGATGTGGCTGACAGGTGTAGGCCAGGCTCTTTCACCCACGACCTGTGAATTGCTGTATCATCTGGATACAATAAACAGCATTTTAAAGAGCCAGTCTGGAGTCCAGCATCCCTCGTTTCAGCTCTTAAAATTTGCTGTTTATTGAACTTGAACCCAACAATCAATGTCTTCTGCACACAACTGCAGATGCAGGGCAATGAATTGAATTAACTTTGGTTTTGAAACGTCATTTTCCCACCACACCTTCAGTTCAGTTCTGGTGTAAAGACAAAGACAGTAACTTGTGTTAGCAAGTTCTGCAAATGTCCCAATGTTACCAAATGCAAAAGCAGCTCAGAACAATCCATCTTCCCTATCCCCACCACTACTGTAAAACCAGCCAGCACAACTGTTTGTCATTTTGGCAGCTTGGGAGTATCTCATTTCTTAGAAAGCAAACAGGTCACTTGTCTAGTATGCCTGTACTTTTGTCATGACCTGCCACGACTGTCTCTCACCAGGATGCTGAAGTACAAGTCAGCATTTCAGCTGAAGATCTAGCTTGTTCTGCAGAAAATACAACAGTCCTTTTTACTGTGCTCTGAAGATGCATCTTAAGGGTTAAAAACCAGCACAAGCCTCTAAATGAGATTAAAACCAGCATGGAAAACTGCACTGAATCTGGTTCTTGTCTGTTTTCCTTTTGTCGAAACCCTTTCTCAGCCCCTTTTTGTTTTTTGTACTGACTCAACATGCAGAGCAGTTGAGAAACTCCCAGCCCTTTCTCTGGAGTCCCACCCACATTTGCAGAAGGAGGGGAGAAAGGGAAAAACAGCAAAAAAATAAAACCAAACTATAAAAAGAAAACTAAACTCTGTAAAATTATCTCAGTATTTACTGAGCCTGACCTTGACTTCGACACCGTCTGCACCCACTTGCCAGAATAAAGAGGGCTATTCCCCCGCAGGGAGAAAGCGGGGCAAGCTCCCTTCCCCCACGACGTTGAACCCGGGGCGGGGGGGGGGGGGAAGTGGAAGAAATAAGACTTTTAGCAGCCTTTCCTACTACCATCCCAGCCTTTTCAGAGACTCCCACTGCTCAGCAGAAATCCACGTGCTCCAGAGCGGAGGTGTGGAGCTTGCAGCCAGCTGCTTTCCTGAGCATCGCCTGCAGCTGCCCCCAGGCGTGGATATCCTGAATACCCAGGGCTGCCCGCAGGGATGGATATCCTGGATATCCAGGAACGCCCGCAGGATCCCGGGCTCCGGCCGCGCACAGCTGCAGCGGGGACAGAGCCCTGCCAGCACGGCAGTCCCAGCAACAGGACAAGGAAGAACTGCCAGCTCACCATCCCCATCTTTCCTGCAGAAATATTTATCCCTGTCTTTTTGGTTAGAGCCCTTTGGGGTGTGTGGGGCCAGCTGCCTGCATCCCCCACTAATCCAAATGATGTCCGAAAAGAGAAGATCTGGGGGAGGGCAGAGGGGGTCTCCGTGCTTGGCTTAAGTATTTGCAGGAGTTATGAGCACGGGGGACATTTTTCTAACCCTGGCAAGGAAGTTTCAATATTAATTTGGTTTCACCAGCCTGCAGCTTCCAGGGAAGAAAGCTGAGTCAGAGATGCTTTCAACATTCAGCTCTATCCAATGAAACAAAGCAATGCTAAGTCTCTAGCTCTGATACTTGGAATGAACATTGCTTCAAATATAATTTAACAACTAGTAATACAAAACTGTTGGAGAGGTTTTATCAAAGAACTGAGTTTTCCAATGGCAGGTTTTGTTTGCATGGGGATACTTAGACCTCAGGACAGATTTACCAAAACCAAAAAGTTAAAGAAATTGTTCATTTATATTAAAGTAATGGCCCCGCTTGTCATGAATCAGAGCATCCTTAAATTAAACCTTCAGGTAATCTCTGCCTTAATCTTTGTGACCCAGGAGAGGAGCAAAGAATCTGCTTGAGGTCAGGCAGATCTGTCATGCAACCTGTTACATATTCATGTACCTGTGTACAGTACAGAGAAAGGTGTCTGCATCACACCTTAAGAGTACTAGAGTGGGAACACCTTTTGTATTTTGCACAAAACACAGAGGAAGCAGTACTCTGTAAAACAGCTGCTCTCCCCATTCAAAGGCAAACCACACTGAATGATCTCAGACAGGAATTTGAAGACTTCAGTGAACTAGAAAGGGCAGATGGGATTTAGTCAATAAACCAATTGTCAGGGCAGGATCTCAGTTTTTGATTCATCTAAAAATATTGCACCCAGCTCAAAGACAATAATCTGGACCCAGTTTAACATTGGTTTGAAAAGTGTGACACAAGTGACAAAACATTTTTAATATGTACCTAGATCTCAACCTCTATTTGTACAACCACTTCAGGGTGCAAAGATTACCCAAGCCTTGGCAGAGGGAGTTTCTGGTCTGTCACTGTTCCTAAGTTTGTAAAAATCAACTAATGCACAGCAATAAATGTGCCGGGGAAAAAATGAAGGTAGTAATTTCCTTATGACTGCTTTAGCAATCTGCATGTATTAAAACAAAAGGAGATTTTTATTCCTTTGGGGGTTGGAAGCACAGTGGAGTATCTATTCTGCTTTTGCCCAATGTGCTTTGCTAATGTAATGGCACTACACTGATTTGGCATTTGTACTCCTTATGATGTTAGCATGGGAAATGCTGAACTTGACACTTCACATCAACTACACTTATTTAAATTGTTATAGGGTTATTTATCCCAATCTAGCTGCCAGGATATGAGGCCAAACACACCCACTGGCAGCTGGACTTTGCAAAAAAAAAAAAAGCAGGTGGTTTGTCTGGACTGGGTGCCATACCAGTAAGCCCTCTACAGTCACATTTGCAGACAGCTCTGATCTCATCTAGCAAGCTGACCTTTAAAAATAAAGAAAAAAGGAAAAAAATCCAATACACCCATGCTGAGGCCCTTTAAAGTGTTACTCACACAAAGATTTTCCTTAAGTTTCTCTGAAAAGGCCTATAATTTTGAGTTAATCAAGTACTAGGTTTTGCTGAGCATGTCCCCATATGTGCTGTTCACATACAGGACAGACAGACAACATGCCACCAGGCTCTGATTTGTCACAGAAACAATGCCCTAAGAACAAAAAACAAAAACACAAAGTCCCATCCAGTTTCACAGAAATTCAGGACAGTTTTTCACTCATGGCCTTAACAGGACAAAGGTGGAGAAAACCCAGGGCACTGAGCACTCCCTTCTTAAGGTCTCTGGCTCCCGGACAGCTTTGGAGAAGTCTCTCCCAGCCCAAACTGAGCAGGGCACACAGACAAAGAGCCAGCAGCAGTGAGGAAAGAACCAACAGCACAGGCAGCAGCAGCAGGGAAAGGCTTAAAGAATATTTGCACAGCTGGGGAGAGACTTAGGAGCTGAGCAAGGCTGTCCTCAGTTAAATGGTAACCAAATCTTACATTTAAATCCTTCCGACAGGAAGGGTGATAAAGCTTACCCCCCTCGAAGCATCCTGCTGCTTATCTGCAAAGCTAATAAGTTTTGTTAGACAGCAAGACACAAAATAACTTAAACGCTACAGGATTCATAGTCAATTATTTTACAGCAAAGCAAAAGTACTTTAGATTACAAAATACAAACTGTATATGAAATACAACTGTCTCTACACCGTGCAGGCTGAGGAGAGGGGTCGCTTTTCTTTTCCGTTTTTTCCAATCCAACCCTTTGTCAGAGACAAAGCTCCTCCCCGGCCGTACCATGCACAAATGAAAGCAGCCTTCTCCGAGGAAAGGCACTGAACGCTCCAGCAACGCTTTCCAAGCGCAGAACCAGGCACGGACTTTGTGCGAACACACGGCCAGCTGCACGAAGGCATTTGCTCACCTGATTTCCCCATGACCAAGTGGCTTTCTTTTTTTTTGTTTGTTTTGTTTAGTTTTTAATTTCACCGGCTTCCTCCTCTCTTGACTGAGTTTTGCTGCTAAGTGCCGGGATGAATTGTTGGCAGTTTCAGCTCAACTTCTTCATTCGCCTGCGACCGCTGCTGGGAAAAAAAACTCAGCAGCACGAACCCGCTACCGCCCCTTCTTGAGCGCTGGAATAAGCCTGCCCATGCCTTTATAAGGCATAGGGACACCGCTCTTTTTTCATGAAAAGATCCTGGTTAGGGTCAGGAGCTATTTATCCTCCACAGCAACCAACAGCTCCAAAACACCATATGTTTTCACATACCATTTTAGCTGAGTAATCGCATCTGTCTTCTGATAAGAGTAGGCTGTGAGAAGAAATTCTGCTGACAAATAGTTCTGCTGCCACGGTGGGCATAGCCCATGGGGTTAATTCATACAGCTAAATGCTGTTGAAGTTTTACGCACTTGCTGTACGTAAAGTTGAAACAGAAAAGTGATAAGGAAAAGTGGTAAAGTATAACTACATTTCTATGTCTAAAATGAATCACTTCCTGCACTGTTACAACATAGTCTGTAGAAGGTATTAGTAAAATAAGATTCTGCAGGTTAAAGAGGAACCATGCTGATGGTGTGTTTCTGTGAAAAGCATTGGATGCGAGTATGTCTCATATTATCTGTGTAAGCACGCTGTGCCACCATTATCTTCACGTTACATCGAAACGCCTCAAGCTAATCTGGCAAATATTAACTACTTTAACTACAATGAACATGATACTTTGATTTAACTTCAGAAGTGCTGCATATCTACAAACAATAATTCAGTTACGTGTTTCCAGCTTTCATCTTCGCATCGTCACAAAAATCATCTGAGGTTAATGCTTCCCAAATTTTTACAATGCCTTTCAATATTTCAAGGTTCTTCTTGGTTTTGTGCCAAGCCCGCTGGCTCAGCAGGATTTAATTATCCTTTGTCCACCTCTGTAGGCTTGGCTCCATGGTAAAAAAAGGAAAAAAAAACAATGCAAGGGTTGGGTTTTTTTATGTTCTTATGCAAGTAGCAGTAGCAGTGGGGAAAGGCAACATCCCTTCACCAACACACTGCTCCTCCTGTGGTTGTTTCACCGGCAGGGCTGAAACACAGGCTGAGGGAGTGTCATGACAGCTGATGGGTTCACTGAGAAGAGGCATGAGGACAACTGATCACCACCCAGAGGAGGAAAACGCAGGGTGTAAACCACATTCATCTTCACAGCTGCCTGACATTTTCCTTTGCTGGCAGCAAGGCAGGCAGCAGAACAGGAGAAAGAAGTCAGAAAAGGTGCAGAAGGAAATCTCTTCCCAGTCTCCCTGCTGCAAGTGGCAGTAGTTGGCTGAGGAGGAAGGTGGAGAGCTGGAGCTGGTACTATCAGAGCTCTATCAGGAAAAAGCTGCTGCTTTACCTTGCTTGCAGGAGTGAACAAGCCATGGACCAGTCTGAATGAACCAGATCCTAGTCCCTGAAAATGCCCTGATAAACTTGAAATACTAGGCTGTACTACTCCTAGGACATAGGAGTAGTACAGCCCAGCTCAGCAATCAGTGCTCAGCAATAGCCAGGGCCACCCTATGGCCATGACAAGGAGTAAAAGGGATTCTATATTTTCATGGTTGGGAGTTTCTGGAATTTGAAATGTTCATTTATATTCTCATATAATATTGATTGTTATATTTTATACTGTTTATGTTTTAGATCTTTATAATATCCAGCAGAATTATAAAGCAACATCACTTCAGGACCTGGACTGCTACTAGGAAAAAGCACCAAGCATTTTCAAAAGTGACCAGATATTCCTGCATGCCATTGACACAACATCTTGTAAAATCACAACTTAGAAAAGAGTGTTTCTCTGATCTGACAAAAATCCAGTGATATCTACAGGCAAAAAAAACCTGTGCTTTTTCTGATCAGAAAACAAGGAAACCAAAATCAATGCTCTGGTCTGAAATGCAAAAGTATCAGTACAAAGTAAATGCAATGACTCATCAAAGACAGGAAAGCAGTGTAAGCTGAGACATACAAAAGCAAAGATGAAGGAGGGAGCTGGGCTTTGTTATTATTTTAACATCACCTGCTGAAAGTTCCATACTAAAGAATATTACTGAAGAATATTATCCGATGGAGACTTAGAAGAGGTATGTGCACTAATAATTAAGAATGCAAACAAGCCTTTGAAAATAATAATTTAATAAAAACTACTGCAAGTGATAATTGTCAAGCTGCAAACCATTAATATGCTTTTACCAGTTTCAGGCAGTATCAAACAAATGTGAATGACAACAAACAGGATTTTCCATTTGCTTTGTGATGCATCAAAGCACTCCCAAAAGCACGATTCCTTGCACAGAGAAAATACTAGCATGACATTGGTATTATCTAATAGTGGGCATTGGAAACTACATTACAGCTACAGAAATGCCCTGTGCAGTAAGAGGAGTTCAGTATTCTGCCTCCTATGGCCACACCTACTAAATGTTCCTGGACAAGGAGAAAAAAAGGTGGAGTGACTAATTTTTAACTGTTTCATCTTCCTGTTAAAAGGAAAGCAGAAGGGAAGCAACTGGCTAAGAAAAGTAACACTTACCTAGTAAAGACCGCTGTAATAAATCTTCTTTCTGGGAATAGGCTATAGAGCACATGCAAGGAAAAATGGAATTTGAAAGGAAGTGCATGAATCATTGCAATCAGGGAGTTAGTGATAACTCATCTGCAGTAGAACTATTTTATCTGCATCCTGAAAATCTGTGGCTAAAATTTTGGTGTCAAACTGATGGGACCATTCAGATGACAAAACATTCCTCCTTCTATCCTATCTCCCCTTTTCTCCTAACAAAGCAAATCCATTCCACCTGCCCACATGAGCCGCTTCTCTTTACCTTGATGCGACTGACCCTAACACACACAATCTCAAAACCTCCTCTGGTGCCACCAGATACTTCCCTTCTTTGCTTTCCTGTATCTTTTGGAAGCTTTCTGTACCTCTCTTTCTTTCTCCTGTGCCCCAGCCTGCCTCATTTGACCTGCTGTTCACGTTGTGACCAGCCCTGGGGAGCTATAGGCACTCCCATAGTGCCCCACAGGTTGCCCCAGGGCTGTGGACCTGGCAAGGCCAGTGGTGGAAGTGGCAGTGTGGATTTCTGGGCTCAGCTGAGGTTGTGCTGCTGCTGCCTGCTGTCTCATCCAGCTTGGTCTTCACAGCCGTGTGCTGACAGCCTTCGATATTCCTCCAGGACCCTTCACCAGCCAGCCACATATAGCTAAATCTGTAGAAACTCAGGATTAAACAGATGTCTTTTTGATAGAGCAAGGAGCCCCAGGCAGATCCCAAGTTACCTGTTGTCTTCCCAGAGGTCTGCCTGCACACAGCTAAATACCCCCTTCCATCTGGCAAGGGCACCCCCCTAAGCAGGCTCCCCAGCACCTGTGTGCCTGATCCAAGAGCCCTGGTAGCATCATGAATTTCAGCCTGCACATTTCTGTTCCAGCAGCAGTGCAAGTAAGGAAGTAACAGCCACCAGCTGCTGCCTGTGCAAATCCCCAACTGCTGGCAGGCAGGTTCAGACACATAAGGAAGCCTGAGATGAACCTTTCCACATGTCTCCATGCACTGATGGGTCCAGTTGATGCAAATGCCTGTCATCGTCAATGTTTTGAGTCATTATTCATGCCATCAGTTGGCATCTATCAGGTACAATTAGGTGTCCACACAGACTAGGACAGACATTTAACAACACTGTCACATGCAGGCCTTGCCAGTGAGGTGCAGATGTATCCCATTCCTCTTTTAAATACAACACTGAGCAGTTTCTCCACAAATCAAACCATGCAGACGAAAGTTTGTGAGCAATTCTAAATGTAACAAAGTTGTTTTCCCCAGACACCCTTAACAAGTGACACTAAGGATCAACAGTATTTATATGACTGTAAAAACATCACATAGGAATAACATCACATATAGTTACAAGAACCATGAGTGAACTGTAAAATTATGCACAAAGCTGTATTAGGCAAAAAGAAAACTGCTTATTTTTTAAAATGCAAAAGGAAAATGGGGCAAAAAATATTACGGTAGACTATTTCTGAATATTTCCTCCTCTTACAGTTATGCTTTGTTTCTGGACTCTATACTGGTGTTTCCATTTCACCTGTGAATTAAACCATTTTGTGTAGCAGATGAAAAAAAAGTCAACTTGAACAAGTTGGAGATGTTAATTTTTCTTGCAAGACAAGATACTGCTTTTCAGTTTGACCATAACGCTCAGTTGTTGAAGAAAATGAAAAGAACTGAGCTGGAAGGAGGAAGAGTGCAAAAGCAAGGTTATACCTCTTTTCTCAGCACTATGCTGTTATCAGATGGCCACATCCACAAAACTCTCACACAGAAAACAGCAGACTGTGATTGCAGAATAGTCATTCACTTCAGCTTCTTCCTACACACTGCAAGATTAAAGTAGCGCGTGATTAATCATCATAGAATTACAAAATGCTTTGGTTGGAAGGGACCTTAAAGATCATCTAGTTCCAATCCCCCTGCCATGGCTGGGCAGGGGGATTGGAACCAACAACAGTCTCAAAAGCTGGATTCCAAGCAAAGGTTTGGGGAACAAAATGAATGAGTAGTGTTGTCCAAAGGAGTGTAGCACAAGCACTGCCGCTCTCTCTAGAGGCCCAGATGACATTCTTCAGGATCATCTAAAAGTCTGAGAGTAACAGTACACTCACCAGAGCAGGGCAGTGAAATGCTCACTTCAGAGTAAAACTCTCAGCACAGCTGCTCTCAACTAGCTCAAAGCAGGAGCCTCCACAGGAAATGACACTTCCCACCTGTCCAGATGCTCAGAGTGCTTCCCCTCCACCCTACCAGGAAGAAAATGGGCTCTGTAAGAGGCAGCTCAGTCTCAGGGTACAGAGGAGTTAAGGGAAAGAGGAGGAGAAGAATGTACCCTGGACAGACTTGTGACACAAAGGATTTGGGAGCACGGAAAAGATAGTTTCTGTCATCTCCTCAAAGTGTTACCTGTCTCCTCCAAGGCTGCAGTGGGCGGAACAGAGCATGCTTCATGGGCTCTCTGCTTCAGCACAGAACCTCAGGTTGAGTTTAAACACCATTCTACCAGGACCACTGCTCTGTAGCTATGATGAGAAAAGGTAAATGATAGCCCAGGTGAGCACAAATGCACAGAGGGGTCAGACAACTAGGCCAGCTGATGACATCCAGTGGTGGTGTATCCACACAAACATGCTGACCAATGCAGCACCTATATTTTTCCTTCTTGTGCATTGCCCCACAATCTACTACTTTTTATATCTGATCCACATAGCCTTTGTTTTAGCAAAACCTCATCCTACTGATTAGAAGTAGATCCTGCTTAACAGCCACAGATTTAGCTATTACATTAAAATATCCTTGTACGTGAACCACATTATGAGTCAGAAAGTAAATTTGAGCAGTTACTCATAAATGAGATCACACGACTCTGATAGGTCCTGGAAACCATCAGTTTAAACATTCAGAACAAGACAAGAAAGCACATCTGATATTGGGAAATAACTAGAGAAGAAAGAAGAAAAAGGCAGGTTGTGGTACTGTTTAAACCTCTGAATTTCAGCTGCCTTAAATTACATGGATAGTTCTGGTTTTCTGATCTCAAATAGGATACAGCAGAAGTGGGAAAGGATCAGAGAAAGGCAGCAAGGACATGGAAGCTTCATACACAAAATTACAGGGCTTTAAGCAATCGGTTCTAGGCGAAAGTATCCCTTCCCATGGTGAGGGGTAGAACTAGATGATCTTTAAGGTCCTTTCACACCCATTCTATGATTGTTCACCATTCTATGATTTTTCAGCCAATGGAAGAGACCATGGAGAAGGAAATAACAGATATTACTACAAGAGGATGAGCAACTCAGACGGCTCATGACTGTTGATTGTATCCTCCAATACAAGAATTAGAGGATATTAAAAGAAGCTTGTGGGAACAGGGTTCAAAAATATGAATGTGGGATGCAACAGAAAAGGTGCTTTGGCAAGGAGATTTTATTTTTGTGCACACTGCCTTTTGTCCTACCAGTAGGCACTGCTGAGAAGTGCTTGTCTCCCTCTCCTACACTCCTTCCCTTCAGGTATTTATACAGATTGATGAGATCACCCCTGAGTCTTCTTCAGGATGAACCATCCCAGTCCTCTCAGACACTCCTCACAGGACATGTTCTAGTCCCTTAATTGTCTTTGTGGACCTGAACTGAACTTACTTCAGTTAGAAGATCTATGTCTATCCCTCCATCATCTCCTCTCCAGCAGCATTCCCACATGACATTTAAACCAGGCTTTTCACAATTCCTACACTGTCCATATTCAAACACCATCATATCTGCATTCATCCCAGAGCTTTGGTTCAGTCTTTTTACCCCTGCAGAGTGCTGTTTGCCACCCTAGGGCCACGACTGAGCTAGCAAGTACTTCAGCATTGTTGTTCAGGCAGACTTGTAGCTTAATGCTTCATTGAGTTTCATCTTGGCCTAAAACTAGTGCACAGCCAGCAGCATGGAATGAATACCCAACAGTGGTTGCAGCAAGTCAGCTAAACTCCTGAGCAAGTCTCTGGTTGTATTCAGTCCCAAAAGAATCCATTTTACACCCAGAGGCAGCCCCATAGTGCAAACTAATGACAGACAGAACGCTATTCAAGATGGGCACTGCTATCTCATATAACCCTGCTTTTGCTGACCTCTTTCTATTAGACTCTGTGTCCTCATAATTTCATCTAACTCACTTGACTTACCTCACTGGTACATGTAATGAGTTTGCAATGGCACTGCTCATCTACCTTGTTAGCTAACAATATGATACTTGACTTTCCTTAGGCAAGATTCCTCTGGCATTACTGCTTTGTGTTGTCCTTCAACTACAGAAACACAATTAAATTCAGGAGAAGTCAAGTTAATAAATCCAGAAAGAAAATACAATTTGTGTTCAATTATGTTGTTCAGTATTTTTCCTCACAAATATTATTTTGCTTAATAATACACTAAATTTTAGATGCAGCAGGCACACTTTCAAAGAAGTTCCCAGCCAAGAATAAGGGCACTGCTCATCACTAGCAAATGAACCATCACATTTTAGTTGATAAAATATTGCTGGAAGCAGGCATCTGAGCAGGAAACACAGACATCTCTGTAAAGACAAGAAGGTTATTCCCAATACCTTATTTCTTCCTGTTCTTCTTTCCCTCTGTGTTTCCAACTCAATTGCAAAGCCATCCCTGTAGAGAAAAAGGCTAATCAAAGAAACATTAAGGAAACAGATGTTAATTCCACAGCAGGCATCTCCCCAGCTGTACATGGGGAGACACCGCCAGGGTAAGCGCTTTGCTTGCCTTCTCAGGGGGTTGGCTGGGAGTAAAGGAGTGTCACACCTCACCCTTGTGCCAGGACATCAGTGCTGGGACTGGAATGTTTGGCTTGGCAGGACTGATTTTCTGCCAGAACAGTCCAATAGCCTGGCCAGCAACCTGCAAATCCTAGCCTGGTCCAGACACACCCACTAGAACTGGTCTACAGTTCTAGTAAAGTTATAGCCCCTCCCAAAACTATGTACGTGGGAATAGTGCACACTGGAGGAAAAAAAAAAGCTCCTAAACTGTGAAAAAAGAACAACAGCCATATATATGTCATGTCTGTTGTGAATCTCTTTTCATACCTCTCAGTTCAGGGATCTTGCCCTCGTCTGTTGATGCTGCTCACAGCTCTGTCACCACAAATTCACACCTTGGCTTATCTCCTGGCTATGCTATTTTCTGCTTCTTCTATTCCTGCATAAGGCTCTTACCATTCCTTTTTTTTTTTTTTTAATTAATCAATCAGAACCAGCTTTATTGCCAGTCTGCTGTTCTTGGGTGCTTCTATATATTTAGTGTCCGCCCTTGGTTTTAATGTCCTAGAATTGCGGAAATTTCTGCTTTTGTTTTTTCTCATAAGTTGCTTTCTAGACTCCTTGCTTGTAAAGAAACTCCTGATAGTGTCACCTGAAAGGAACAGATGGCAATTAATTTATTTTTAATGCAGGCATTGAGCTATTCTCATGAAACTTTACAGCTTCTGAAACAGTGGGAGATGAGAAATTGGATACTCATCCTCCTTTTCTCAGTGAATTCACTTTCCCCATGAATTCTGTCTCTTTGTCTTTTCCTCAGAACCCTCTGATGAAATCCTTGCTAACATTCAGTTAATTTTCTTAGGTCTGTCAGCACATTCATATATCTGTATTTTCAACATACTTTTAAAATACACTCTTTAAGATCCCCTATAGATAGCACACTGGAATTATTATTAATGCAAATTTAATGTATTTTTTATTACTTTAGTAGTCCACCAAAGAATATACAACCAATATTAAAGTTGACAAAAATGAAATATTGTTTTGATTCTTCCATGTGGAATTTAGACAGGATATTTCAGTTTCCCTACCATATCCTTTAGTGACACAATTCCAAAGGTATTATTTCAATTTTTCCTTTTCACACTCTGTATCTATAGATGATTGCATTTTGTCTACCTGGCACTGTACTGCCCACAAACAACACTTTCTGTCCCCTTTTTTTCTGTTTTGCTTGCTCCTTAGCACTTTTAAGACAACATTCACCATTCATATACCCCTTACAGTTTTTCAAAATCATAAAAAACGACCAGCATTGAAAGAGTTTGTGAGTAGATAACATCAAGCAGGAAAGTCAAAAAAACTCCCAAAATCTCTGAGATCAGCTGGAGTCTGTACTACCATCTTTAGGTTGTACTACCACCCACTGGCTTGAAGCAGAATCAACAAAAGCAGCTGAGTGGACAAAGCCTCTGCTCTGCAACTGCAGCACAGCCTGCCACAGCAGCTCAGCTCCTACAGGGATGTGAATCTCAGCAGCTGGAAATCCTCATCCCTGATGGATTTAGCTGCAGTGGCTAGAAAGATACCAACTCCTGTTATGGTCCTCTTTGGCCACAGCTTTATCTGACTAATAGGGATTTTGGCTTTTCAAGGATTTTCTTGGTAGCTGGCACAGGACTAGATCTCTTTTCTACAAAATGTGAAGGAGTTTAAAAAAGTAATCACTGAAAAAACATTTTCCTCATTTTCCTTTTTTTAATTCTTCCCTTTTTTTTTTTACAGAAACATTATTTACCAATTCCAAATATGAAGGTCTTTTCACATATGAGGGTGCAAGCTATCTTGCTCTTCCTTCTCATTCTGGGAGGCTTTCACTCAGGATCACTCCTTACAGCTTTAGTGTGCTACTTAATTCTTAGTATTGCAGGTAAAACTACTTAACCCTGAGGGGTATTGTCAGCAGAAGTAATGAAATGCCACAAGTTTTGATGTCAATGTAACCCAGTGCATCTTTAAGTAATTTATCTTATTTGATCAGATAAACCATCAAACTTGTTTCTTTTCATTTCAGTCATTGCAACTTTCTGTTATTTCTTTCGGCTTTACTGCAGTTGCAGCAGCACTGCTTGACTGGAACAAAACATGATGGTCCAAAAATAATTTAATACAAATATCAATCATTATGTGCTGACCTCAGGCATAGTTTATCATATAACCAAATCTCTGTATAAGATAGATCATGCTGATTTTTGAAAAGTGTAGACCTCTAACATTCAATCCAACCAGACTGTGATATAACTTCACTGTGCATACCTTGTGAATGGAGCTTCTGTGACATATTGACATACATTGTACAGCAAACAGGTAATTTTTAGAGAGCTGCAGCATTAGTTTCCATTAGCATTAGGCTAATGCTAATTAACATTGGCCTAAAATGTACAGAACTATAAGAATGTAAAAACTTTTAGCATTACTTTTGCTAGAATTGCTTTAAAATGTTTGTTCAATGACACAGAAGAAAAGTAAGGTTTGCATGTAGACTCCTTTGTTGATATTAAACATTGGCTCATTTCATGTGCCTGATACCTAACCTTTTGCAGCTCAGCACAGTAATCACATACTGCTTTGCACCAGTTCTAGATGAAGTGCTCTACATATTAAAAACAGGTGATGTAGCCCCTTAGTTACTGGCTTGTATCTTGGAACTCAGGCAAGAGGACAAATGTGTAGGGAAAGATGCAAGTACAGCCTTCTGGGGCTGAGATTCAGATTTTGTTTACAGCTGGCAAACCTAGTAAATATTGAACCTAATTCATAATACAGTTATTACTAGTTTTACACTAATACAAGCTAACAGCAGACAGAATAAATGAATATTCCGAGTCTTTCTTTATGAGTGTGAACACTTGGGATGTTTTTTTACGCTATTCCTGTGTGGTAAGACTGACCATGAATAAGGAGACAGCCAAGGTGCAAACAAACCAACAGCAGAGGGCATTGTTAGTATTATGAGAATGCCTTAATTTCATAAACATGAGCCTTATTTCATAACAGATGAACTGTGACCTTGGTATTTTGTGCCATGCATTTCTAAAAGCCACCATTTATTTATTGTCTATACTTTTATAGCATTTCCTTTAATTTTTTTCCATGTATTGTCCATTATTTTCAGTAACAAAAATATTTTGGAGAATTTCCAACATAGAACTATACTAATTAAAGGAACGGTATGATTTTTGTTTGTGGTGTCTTGAAGATAGAGCTCTTTTTTTCCATACAACACTTCAGAATATATGAATTTTCAGTCTTATTAATATGAACAATATTGTGTCAAAAATACTCAGCTGTATAAACTTGCTGAGATCTTTAATAATTTTACAAACATCATCTGTTTAAAAGAAACTGCATTTTGGCAGCAGAGGGCAAAGTTATTTGAAAATGTGATACATTTAATTAGAAAGTTGTTCTAAAGATAACTTTTTTTTCATACCGGTGTTAGTATGTTTGAGAGTATTTGACTAGACTTATGTTGCTACGCTAAGTATGTAATTTTATTAGATACCACTGAGGAGGGATAAACCTTCAAGTACTATTTATGCCTACATTGAAAGGCACCACACCTTTTAGAAATGCAACCGTTGCTCCAGTGGAATATCTGAATAATAAACTACTTAGGAAAGCAAGGAGGATGGGAGGGGAGCCCTTCTTCAAAGTCATATCTGTTTCTTTCTGCATTGTTTATATTGTGATTATTATTCTAGAGTCTTGATGTTACAATTCAGGTAAGTTTTACATCAGAACTGCTTTTGAAGCTTATTAACTTTGACTTGAAAATCTTTAATTTTTAATAATCTTCAGATCCTGAAGATGTTTAGAACTCAATCCCTGCAGTCTTTGGAGACAGGATCTATCAATATATAATCTCTGCTCTGCAACTCCATACTTGTTTTGTGCTGCAACATTAAATCTAGAGAAATATTGTTTCTCTAAAGCATTCCTTCTGAACTTGAATTTTGAGTATTTCTAGTGAGTTACACTGACAGTAGGGCACTAGACAAACTTGTTCAGAGGAATACATCAATTTATGACTAACACCTACTAGATGGGTCAATACTGTCCAGTGAAATGTAAGACCACAACAGGGGTTAGCCAGCTATAAGTTTATTGATAATATAAACTGTAATCAGCACAGGAAGCCTCAGTAATCACAGAGAGTTGTGAAGGAAATGCAATCTGGTCAGGTACAATCAAGGTTCAGTCCAGGGTCAACATCCCTCCCTCAACTTAGATACCTGTTCTTTTTGACAGCAGGTTTTATACATCTATATATCTCTCTCTATATAAAAATCTGTTTCATGCCCACCTGGTTACACATCAAACAATACAATGATGCAATAATGAAAAGCTTGGGTCACTGTGACCTGAGGATCATCAGTGGGACAGGATGCTTGCTTTGTGAATGGGGACTACATCACATGATTGAGCCACATCCTTGATTCCTCGATGATCTTCCAAGTCCTGCCCCTGCAACAAGTACATCCCAATGTGATGCATTTCTCTGTACAACTGCAGGGACCAGGCTTAAAACGTTGGAGTAGATGATTTTATGCATAGTCTTTCTTTCACCTCAATCTGCACATTATGAAAAATCCCCATCCTTATGGTACAGCTATTTATACTTGCGGCAGCACAGATATTTACATGTTAAAAAATTTATATACAATAGTATGTTTCCTGTTATTTCCATATTTAAAAAAATGTAATGCAAAAATATTCTTAAATTCCTTCCCCAAAATAATCTGAAAAGTTACATGGTGTTTTAGGAAGGCTTTTGAAATAATGTGCACAAACAAAGATTACCTGAAAATACTGCCTGAAGGAAGACAATGAGAATCAGAATGGCAATATGCCATCAATAGTGCCTAGAAAATGCAGCTGAGGCTGGCATTCCTTTTGTTCACTTGGCTCTCTCTGTTCTGGCTGATTCATATCAATCCCAAAGCAAAAATCATCAGTAAGGTGCTTCATTAAGACATGGAAAATAGTCTTCAGTCTTGAATAGGACTGGAGGTTCATAGAGGGTCTGCTGTTGTCGTGAGGAAGATGATTTCTGCAAATTAGATAAGTTTACTTTTCACCTTTTTCACAAAGCATACTGAAATAATGCCTGCAGAGCTAAAATGCAAGACAAGGACAGTTTCTAATGCCTATCTCCTTAGTTGAATGAACTCTTAATCATAGGTCAGATGAATCAGATGAGGTACATTCCTAAAATTAGTGAAGAAATGCAGCCTTTGACCTTTGCCATTCCAGCACCTAAACAGAGCCAGTCCTGGAACATGTATGATATGCCAGCACTGCAGGAGCCAAACTGTACCATCCAGCTGATGGGAGATTCATTGTAACCTTCATCCTTTCCAAGCCATACACCTTTACCTTTTCTGCTCCAGCCTTCAAATTCTCCTCAGCAGCTTCTTTTGAGTCAACTCTGGGCTAGGTTAGTTACTCAAAAAGTCTTCCTATGACCTAGCAAATTATTCTTTCAAGAAGGTTGCTGCTCCTGCTGAGCTTCTTCATATGATACTCTGTTAAAAATAACCTGGTAGTTGTCTGGAAAAGAACTGTTACACTGTTCTTCACGAAAGGTGTACATGTTTCTTTTAAACATTAACTGTACATTGTTTTGCTGTATCAAATGGCTCATTGAAAGAGACCACTAGTGACTACTGCGTCAGCCTTGCTGCTTGTAAATAATGCTGCAATACAACACAGACATAGGGTATGTTTTCAATACCCAATGTTTAATAGAATACTTGAAATCAAGATTTCATAATTAGAAGTTCTTTTCAACTAATAAAAAGATTTTGATGAACTATTTTGTAAAGCCTTGTCAGTTTGGAATGAGGAAATTAGTCTTTACCAATAATAAAAGTATACCAAATATTATTGGTAACTTTGGAGTTTAGAATGGTTTTACAGCACCAAAATGAAGATATAAGTAACCATACCTACAAAACAAAGTGGAAATGTCTTAATATTCAGTTGAGCTGTACACATTAAATTACATCTTTAACTTCACAATAACATTAATTTCTCTTAGTTTGTTTTGCCATTCAAGTTGCAATGAAATTAAAAAATACAAAGATCTGATCTATGAACAGTGTATATTATCAGTGTTCTCTATCACAAATTTTACCAAATGTAAAAGCAACATTCAAAATGAAAGTTTTCATTTTTAAAATTATTTCCTACCCTGTACCGTCACATCAGATAACAACCTGCAAGCATGGGAAATTAAGGTCACAGGTTTTCTGCAACTCCTGACATTGATTTAAGAGGCACTGTATTTTTCTCTCTGTAAGAAAGGAGTAATTCCAATCCAGTGAGGAAATTTGTAGGCAGGCACAGCACCCATAATTGCCTAAGCACACATTTATGATTAGTTACTTTTGCAGCTGCTTAGCAGCCATTTTTTTCTTTTGAGAGTCTACATATTAAGAAATATTAGAAGTCTTATAGTACTATTCTTTATGCTGTCTGATATTCACAAGGGAAGAACTTTGGGCAAAATCTGAAAGGGAGATTATAAACACATACCTTGAGAAATAGAAAATACAGCCTTTATATAAAGAAACAGATAAATTTAAATGGGAAGAGAATGAGGGAACCTGAGTAAATTAATATTAGCAGTAAAATGTGACAGCTACAGTGAAAATCATGGCATCAGAATAACTTTCTTTTCCAAACCATGTATTTTACCATTGATACATTGACATAGTTAAATATCAGGCATGGGGAAAAATCCCTACAGGCATTTTAATTCACACATGCTTGTGTTTACTACTGAAAGTAGGTATTTTACTATGTAATACTCAGATCTACCATGGAACTGTAACCTACTTTTGAGTGAATCAAATAATGCCAATAAGTTCTGAGTGTTAACATTTTTGCTTTCCATAATCAAACTAAGAAACCACTGGAGATGTCAGGTTTACCTTCCTGACACTTTCAAAGATTTTCTACCTTTTAAATTGTGGAAAAAGTGCTAATTTGACAAAGTGTTCCCATACAACACTTAAAAAAAAGTACTTTCTTAGAACTAATAAACTTTTCAAGTGAAGATTGTAATTCCTCGGTTGATAACTATTTATAGAAAAAATGGAAAATACTGTTAGGTATTCTTCAAGGCAACTTGTGCAGTTTTGTGGTTTTGTAATTGGCCCATAAAGTGCAGCTTTGTGTTGTTTTTAGGTTTTTTTAAAGAAAAAATGACAGAACTCTAAACCTAAACACCAAGGAAAATGAAGGAATGAGATGAGAAATTAACTAACTTAAAGACTACACAACAAAGAGCAGTGAAGAACAAGTTCCTTGAACTGAGCCTTAGCAAAACAACACATGTTCTTTTTATATGTATTTTTCTCTGCTGCCATACATGCTTGGAAGATGTAGGAACAAAAATATCTTGAAGAGCCACAACCTTCTTCCTCTCCCCCTCTACAAACAGATCTTTTTTCATCATTCTTACCAGAATACAGAAAACTGCGTTAGTACTGAATGAATATACAAAAAGATAAAACAATCTGTGAGCTGGAAAGGTGCAAAAGAGTAGAACTTATAAATGGTGTACTGACAGGTGATGTCAAGAAGAATCAGGTATTTTTTTTTTTTTAACGAAAAGATTATTTTAAACCTGAGGCATAATGACAGCTCAGTGTTAGGTAAGGCATCTCTGAAATATACCAGAAAGAACATTTCAAGTCTTTTGTAAAGGAACAGTCCACAAGGAAAGACAGAGAAAGCTGCATCCTTAGAAAGTTTACCAAGGTATTACATGGTTATCCAACTGTGTGGATTGAATATAAACATGACCTTTATTTTAAAAGTACTGTGCAGATTAGCTTTCATTTTCTTTTCTGGTAACATTTGTGCAGTGATGTCATCAATGCAGAAGGATCTTTTAGCAGTGTTGCCTGTACAGGCTCTTCCTACTTGCTTTGCATACCACCAGAGATCAAGGGTGCTTCAGTATAAAGGCTTGTGCATTACGTGCTTGTTTGTGTCCTTCACATTAATTTCTTTGTGTGCTCGGCCTTGTTTTGCAACATTACACAAATCCTTGTAAGAAACTGTATTTTTAGAGTTTGGTTGTTTCCTTTTTTTAAAAAGAAGCCTGAGAACTCTGTAAAAATCCTAATAAAGTATATAAAAATGTACAGCTACATTCAGATACATGCATAACAATCATTACATTTTAATCATCTGCTCTAGTAAGCAACTAAGAGCAACTTAGTTGCTCTAGAGCAACTATGTTGGTCACATGGCAGCAAAACTTTACTTACATTAAGGAAGGATGGTATGCTGATTGTGTGCAAGATTTTCTTGAATGTGCTTGGAAAAGCTCCAAGGTCTGTTTCTGCCTTTACGACTCGTTCTTCCAGTCCAGCTACACTATTCCCAATCATTTTCACAAAAGCCTAGTGTGAAAAAAGATCCCAAAATAAATATGACATTTTCACTAACAAAATAAAACAGGATTATGTATTGCAAAACAGCAGTGAAAGATTCATTGACTAAATAAAAAGTCAAAAACTTCATGCTCTATTTCCCTTCTGCCTACAAGTCCATTTTAATGCTAGAAAGATACTTAAAAGGCCTAAAACCAGGTTAAATCTAATAAAACAATCTTCCTTTTCCAATCTGCCTTTCAAATAACTAACTTGGATTTTTCAGACTCTAGACTTCTACTTGCCTTTCTACTATCTAAAGAAAAACCAAGGATCTGAACCACGGTTTTAAAGCTTTATTAGGGATCAAGAGATCTCTCATGCTATTTGTTTCTGAAACTTTGAAAGCTAAAACAAAAAAACTACCTTGCTTAAAAAACTCAATGAACAATTCATTTTTTTTTAATATGTTAAAAAATATCTAAAACATGTCTGGAATTCCCACAGCCCTCAGGAATTCTTCAAAAGTGTAGTCAGTCCTCTTTATTAACCCTGAAGTATTGAACTCAGCATGGACATGGAAAGCACACGTCACCTAAGCTCACTCCACATGTGTGCATGTACACACAGACATTGATCTTTCCCTCTGTTAGGAAACAAAATGCATCTGGAAGACAGCAAATACATACCTCTAGTTTGTCAATCTTCCTATATATCTGCCTCATTTCTGTAGCTTTTGTGTAAATTTGAGGTATACTTTCATTGACAAGTTCAGAGGAATCACTTCGAATCTGAAGACAATACAAATAAATAATACAAAAATCAATTAATGTACAAAATGTTTAGTAGATTTTATTCTGGAAACTAGAACTGTGCTCCAAGACTAAAGTTTTAGAGTTTAAAAATACGAGACTAATTTAGTATAAAAACACTAGATTAAAATCAATACACTACAGCTTTTTTGTATAGTTTCTAAGTAACTTTGAAGAAAATGTATTTTACAGAGACTAATATTTACCTTTATACTTATATTAGTAACAGGCTAATACAATTTCTTCTGAACTGAACATTTGGAACATGAACAATGGAACATTTTCTAAGACACACTAAAGAATTAAATATATTAAGCTAAAATTTGTCTTAAGTTTTACTAACTGTACTTTTCCTCAGGTTTGTTAAAAAAGGCCACGAAAACCTTAGTTTACTGGTATTAAAAAAGAACCCCAAACCTATAATAGAGTTGTGCAGGAGAACCATCTGTGCTACACTTTAAAAGACAGCCTATCTACCAATGTCAGCATACAGGAACTTACCATTCAGCTCCCCTATCTAACCCTATGAGAAAAGTGAAAACAAAGCTGCCTTTCTGAAAAGAGGGTCCCCTAAAGACAAATCTAGCTCTGGTGGCAACTCTGATTAGATACTTTTGTTATAAAACCAACAAAGGATGTCTTTATGTATTTTAAAGGATAAGCAGAATATCACACTGCTCTTTTAAACCTCTGTCACTGCACCATTCAAAATGGGATTCTGTGCATATATAGACAAGAATACAAATACAACTACACAAATATGCAGTTAGGAAAAATTTCTTCACTGAAAGGGTTGTTAAGCATTGAAGCAGTCTTCCCAGGGAAGCGACGGAGTCTAAATACCCTGGAAGTATTTAGAAGATGTGGCACTTTGGGACATGGTTTAGGGGTGAATTATGGTAGCGTTGGGTTAATAGTTGGATTTGATCACCTTAGAGGTCCAACCTAAGAAGTTCTATATGATTCTATAGCTATATGTACACATATTACTCTGACAGGAAAGCCTGGTAGTTTTCATCCATGAGTTACCTGATTACCAAAATAAGTCACCTAATTATAAAATGTGTGTTCATACTGGAACCTGCCTCGACTAAAGGCTTGTTTATCTCTGTGTCTTACAAACACCGATCAAACTGTGTTTAATCCGACTTCGAAAACACAACCACGTGCAAGTTACACATACCATGTCCAGCATTCCCACGAATTCATCCACCCTGGTCAGTAAATCTTCCAGACTCTTGTCTAAGCTTTCTATCTACAAAACAGTGGTCATTTAAAGTGCTTGAAAACACACATACACATACACATTCACAAAACCCCGGCCGGTCTCACAAACAAGACCACCGAGTACAGACACCGGGCAGACTACAGCCAGTCCCACAGGAATCCCACGGCTTTTCCCTCTCTCGGCTTCGTTCAGTGCGAGGAACGCGACCCCCGGCAGGTCCCGTCCTGCTCCCAGCCCGGGAGCGTGTCCAGCTCCAGAGGGCTGCGCTCCCATGACACGGCTCCCGGCGCCGGCCCGGCCGCACTCCCCTGTGCCCGGGGGCTGTGCAGGATCCCCGGCCCGGCCCTCGCCCACCTGCTCGCTGAAGAGGCTGCGGTCGGCGAGCAGGTACGCGGAGTAGGCGGCGGCGGTGGCGCTGAGAGACGCCTCCGAGGCGTCCTCGTCCTCCGCCTCCCCGAGGCCAGAGGCTCTGCTCTGGCTCTGGGACACGTTCCCGCTGTCCGCGCCAGGGCCAGCGTCCGGCAGCTCGGCTCCACCCCGCTCACCCG
>VXBI01003182.1:179735-245026 GCA_013397375.1 Toxostoma redivivum
ACCGGGAGCGGGCGGGGCGGGATCGGCCCGGCCCCGCGGCCCGGCACCGGCGCTGGTGCCCCGGCAGGGGATCGCGCCTGGCTGGAGGAAACCCAAGCTCCGCCGGCTCCGAGCAGGCCCTGCCGGGCTCTGGAACAGGAACGCAGCTCTGTCTGCGGGAGTTTGTGGCCTTTAGCGAGGGCTGGCGTGCCGCTGCTCCCTCAGCCACACACCCGCAGAGCCCCGCTCAGCAATGGAACAGCCGAAGGGGCCCCGCCTGTGGAAGCCAAGCGGCTCGGCCGCGTTTCCACGCAGATTCCTCCCGTTACGGCCTGAGCTGGGAAGGGAGCGCCCTGTGAGTGGACACTGTACAACATATGTGGTTACAGGGCACTCAGAATAGAAGCTGGGTTCTGTGTGTGTTTATTTTCCCCACGAGGATGCTGCACAAAATGTTTGCAAGCCTTAAAAGTTATTTCACCAAGTGCTGGATCCAAGGCCGACACATCAACGGCTGGCTGTTCTCAGTTTGTAATTTGTACATGTGCGTGAAACAACTTAGGCTTCCTCCCTTCTGCGATGAATGGAGTGGAAAAGTTTGGATAGATTGTACTGGAACTCTTTCTGTGGATAGCGACAGCCAGCAGACAAGGGGGTGCAGAGTGGCTGTCAGAGGTATCCTGGCCTTTTTCCAAGGAGCCAGTGTTACCCCTCAAAGCCCGGAGGTCTGCAGCAGGCCATGCTGTCAGAAGGGTAGGAATCTATTTGGTTCCCATGGAAATCACAACAGGAACCTTTAGTAAAAGCAGTACTGAGAAAAAAACACTGCACTAAAATGGTTCCATAGTTGAAGAGCCACCTAAACCGGATACCTTGTTTGCATAGGGAGGGGAGATACTTCCACATAAAATGCTTGAGGCACAGGGACAAAATACAGAGTAGAAGTAAGACAGTGAACATTTTATTGCAGACAAGGTCACATTTTCATCAGTTAATTAAAGTAAAATGAGTAACTTCAGCCAGACAAATCCACTTATTCATAAAAGTAGTCTTATTTAAGGTGTAACAAATTTTTCCAGATAAGGTGGTGTGATTGACTGAAGCATATCCAGCTATTCATTTTTTTTACTGCACCAATAATCAGATTTTTTTTTTTTAATGAAAACCTTTGGTAAAGTACAAACACAGTTTTAAGACGAACAGGATCAATGTTCTATTCTTACTGTGCTGGGAAAAATAAGCACAGCTCTATAGCTGCTTTGATACCTAGAAAAGTTTTAATTAGAGTAAGTAAAAGACTTTTAAAATAAACTCTTAAAGCAAATCTAAAAGAAATAAACTAAGTTCAATGTCCCAAAGATATTTAACCATGAGCAGAAGACTGGTTGTTCCACAGGTATTCTAAATTAGCGACAATTAATTAGTCCACACATCCTTTTTCCAGCCATTACAGATTCCAAAACTGAATGCAATTTTTCCAAACCAAGACTCCTGGATTTTCATATTCATAAAATATTTAAGAAATGTCTATTCCACCATATAAAAAAAAAGCTTTAATGTACTACAAAGTTAAAAACAAAGAGCAAATGACACAAGCTAAAAGTAGAAAAATACATTTTAAAACATTTATATTTTGTTCCTTACACTGATCAAGATATAACAAAATATTTTAGATTAGATCACTTTCATAAAATTCATGGTGTTTCCAGAAGCAGACGGGTACTGACTCAACAGTCACTGGTAACTCACTAGCCACCTGGCCACCCAGTAAAGGTGTCTGACCTTCACAAATATCCAGTATTTTTTAACTTTCTAGAAGTCCTGTGTAGACATTAAGCTTTATTACTGGAGGAGTCCAAAAATAACAGAACTATTCTAAGTTAGGCTTGAGAGTCAGTCAGCACCCCTCCCCTCTGTAGGGCAATCCCTTGTCAAGGAAAAGACCCTGTGGATTCGGGTTGCCCCAAAGGTACAGCCGTGTCAGCTCGGAGGCTTGCACGCCTAAAAACTCACACGAATCATGATTTTGAAAAAACAGAGATGATGCAGGGAGGGGAAAAAAAACAAACCCAAAAAACAACAAAAAAGAGGTATTATCTAATAAATATGGTAAGAGAACACAAGGCGGCAGCGGCGCTGCCCTCGCTGCGGTGCCCCCGCCGGCCGGCAGGTGGCGCCCATGGCCCGGCAGCCGCGGGAATCGCGCGGGTTTACGTGGATATGGATTTCTGTCGTTTCCTTTGGAAAATGTGTCTGCAGCGTCTCCCGAACGCTGCTACTACCGCAATAGGAAACGGCTGCTTTTACAGAGCTCGTCTGGATTAGACATAACGCTGAGATTACGGTGTAAACAAGTCGGCAGAAGGGCTGTATATAACAGAAGAAGATGGGATGGCTATTAAGAAGCACTCTCTCCTCAGCTGCTATTAGAAGAAAACCAGGTTCCACTTCAAACAGACATGCCTGTTACTATTAAAATCTAATTCACATACATGCATGTATAAATATACCTACCCATGCTTTCAAACCCAAGTATATATAACACTGCCATGGGTAGCCTGTAAGACTGCTTAGGTTTATACCAACTAAAACAGATTTGTGTTGTCACTTCAGGGCTGGGACATAAACTGGGTTTTGCACTCTGGCTTTCTCCTGACAAATTTTGCAGTGCATGACAGTTTTATGTCTAACTCCAGATGCCACGTTTCCTAGAATGCAACCATTTTCTGCACCTGTGAGGTCTGTGAGAATATCAGCTCCCTGTTTTGTGCATCTGTTGCACGAGTCAATTGTCCCAATTGGCACTTAAGACTGTAAGAAGAATTGCAGAAATTGCTACTAAAGTGTAATGACTGTTCCGTCCTCCTCGATACCTCCTCTGGGGATAACCAGACTGTGTCGGGGATCAGTTTTTAAGGAACTGAGCAATTTGTGGATGTTGCCATTGCTTTCTCGGCCAGAGTTGTTGTTGAGCACCAGGTCCCTTTGAAGTCTGTGGCCAAGGCTGCTGCCATTGATTCGAGAGAGGCTACTGGAAGTAAGGCTGTGCAGTTTTGGAATGTGCTGTGGCTCCAGACCACCCTCGATGACAATGTCAGCCTCTTCATCACTCTCCATTTCATCAGGGTGGAAGTTCTGCAGCACGTGGGATGTAGGCAAGCTATGGTGACTCGCAGTGCTATCTGTAGACTGGCCAGAGCTACCAGACATCCTACTGCTCCGAATAATATTGTTCCTTTGGTTGGCTGGCTTGACCGTGATAATGAGATTATGGCTGTTGGCAATCATCATGTCTGTGACTTGGTCAAGAGTCTTTCCTGCTACTTCAATGCCATTAACTTCCAGGACTTCGTCATTCACAGCCAGCAAGCCCGTGCTCTCTGCCAAGCCCCCAGGAACCATACGGGAGATGAAGATACCAGGCACCTTCTCCAGTCCGTGAGGAGTCACCCTTACGCTGGTGCCATCGCGAATGTAAAATCCCAAGGGTTTCTCACAGCCGTGCCGATAGAGCCTCACCCTCCGGTGTGTTTCGGGGAGAATGTCCACATCGATTATGGAAGACACTGGTCTAAAATCATGAGGCATGCTAATGTTGATGTGGGGACGCCGGCGGAGGTTGTCATTGCGCAGTGTCACCAGAGCCTTCTTCTTCCTCGACAGCGTATTGGTCCCAAAATTGCTGTAGTCCACTTCATCTGAAAGAGAAACAGCACCAATGTATCAAACAGAATAATTCAGTCTGCAGGCATTTTCCTCAAATTAGTTCAGTGAAGACACTAATAGTAATATGGAAATCATAATAATATGCAAAAAATACTACTAATATGGGAAAAAAATAAAATTAATTCTTCACTTACTCTTTGTTTCACTTTATGTCCATCAGCACAACAGTCAGAGTGAATTAATTGTTTACAATGATTCCCCATACTTCTTGCATGTTTTGGAGAAAAAAAATGATTCTCAACTCTTGTTGTCAGCTGTGCAGAAGGCAATTTCTTGCTGCAAGCCGGATACACCATCTTGGATGTGAGACTGTATTTTCAGAGCTGGATTGTAATTTTACACATAGCTCTCAGTGGGCAAGGAGCATATAACATTCCTAACCTAAAAGTCTGAATTAGCCAGTATTTTAATACCCAATACACTGCCTTAACCTTAGGTACAAACATGAAAGCAAGAGTGCAAGAGAGTAGTTAGATATGTTTTCAGCCTAGGATTTTCTAGTAAGGGAGTTTTAATAGGCATCTCTTGGTACATCACTTTTCTCTGTAGAGTATTTTACTTCAGTTCAGCTGAACTTGACAGCAATAAAAAGTGCTAAGAGTGACACAACAAAAGGTACTGTGTAAGCAAGCAGCCTGGCAGAAAGAGAAGCAGGTAGAAGGAAACTGCTCTGCTTAGTCTGTATGCTAAAGATCACAGAATGGACATGGATTCACACACACACTCCTGCCTTTGAGAGCAAGATTCACAAGAAAATGTCTTTCTGGGGTCTGCAGTTTAAGGAATTGTTTAAATATTTCAGTCTCTGTAGCAGTTATCTCAAGGGCATGTGAAAAGTGATCACCTTTAATTCATCCAAGTAAACTAAGTTATTCCACATAAGAAATTCATGTTATGCTTTGCATTAAAAACACTTAAGGCATGAAGTTGTTAGTGTACAAATTGCATCACTGCATCTCACAATAAAAATACTGGGTGTACTTTAAACATGAACCATGCATGAGCTGGAAAGTTATTTCACCAGGAGTTTAAGCATACTTTTCAGATAAGAGACTTTCAGTTTATTCTCCTGTTGAAGACGAGCAGTACCATACCAAGTACAATTACAGAACTGCCACTAAGAAAATTGCTTCTCTGACAAAATAACCTTGCATAGCAATGTTTGAGAGAGTAAGACAATACCTCTACCTGATAAAGGTTGGAGGCGGGAAAAAGGATGTTAGTAAAAACAAGCATATAATTGCATTTTTATGTCTTGCAAGGTTTCATTTTCAATTCCACTTTCAAGACATATTATTGACACACTTCAATTAAGTGACATTAAGTCACACTAATTAAGAGACACACAAAAAAAGTGGTCAGTAGCAACCTGATCTAACTGAGCCTCCTCAGAGCAGGGTGTTAGATTAGCTGGGCTCCAGAGGTGGTCCCTTCCAGTCTAAGTTATGCAGTGATCCTTTGGGCTGGAAAAAAATCATTTAAAGACTTCAGAAAGATTATTTCTGCATTATCCTATAATTTATTTACACTGGTTATAGTAACCCTGAGGACATCACAAGGCATCTGGAAGGTCATCTTGAAAAAAAAGTTTCTGTGAAATGAAGATACTCCTTGGACAAATCTGTTGTGTTTAACTTCATTCATGTCTTCTCTCTCCTCCCAGGATGTTCAGAGCTGTACCAGCTGCACAGGCCCTATTGTGTTATTTAGAACAGTGAGGCACAGGATTGGAAGTCCTTAAACCACCCAAACACAAGAAGCTCCCAACTGGTTTCTGGAAGGGTATTCACAGCCAAAACAGTGACTGTGGAGAGATGGCACCTTCTCAAGTCCACCTGGTGAACAGTCAGTGCAGTGACTACTCTCTTGCGTACAGTAGCCAATTACTGCAGCCGAAGACAGGTATTATTCCTCTTCTTCCATCAACAAAAATCACACTCTACATTCAGCTGCTTCTGATGGATGATTCCAAAGGTTCATAACAAATATTTTCCCTTGTAAAGTATGGGTGTACAAGAGATATCTTTCATCACCACAGTCTCCAACATTGTGTCCAACTCACCCCCACAATTCACTGATAAATTTCTGTGACAGTTCTATGAAAACAACTTGGGGCTTCAGATCTAGAATCCAAATTCTTCCTTACTTGAAATACAGTGCTGTAGAATAGTAGTGCTGTTCTTTAATGTCGAAGAGAATCTTTATCACAAATTTTCAGTTTAAGATGCCAATTAAAATTACACATGGGTTTATGCATTTAAGACTGTCTCTAGGAGTACTGGCAAAAAAGCTTAAAACAAAACCTGCCTTCCTTAAAGACTCAGAAAATTAGGGAGGTCAGTACAGTTCACTGCACCACAGATAAAATGAAACACATGCCCTGGTTAGCAATCTATCCCCTAGAAGCACACTGATAGCTGTTATCTCTCTCTCTCTCTCTCTGTTAGTACATTAATACTTAATTACTTTAGGGCAGACTTGCAAAAGCTTTACCAAATAATTAATCTGTGAATATTTGTTGACAAAACTCTCTTCTTTCCCTTAAATTAACAACAAGCTAGAGAGTTAATTCTCACAAAATGCAAGTTTGCAATGATAAGTAGCAAAGCCACAGAAGTATGATGGCCCTCCTAACAGACATAAGTAGTTTCTGAAGCACCTCCCTTGAGCTGAACCACCAAGCAGGGCACTGGCACAAAAGAAGTGGTTGTTTTGTGCCTGTGACCTCCTCACCTGTGCTCAGCCCACTAACCAGTCTCCCCAGATGATTGCCAGCATTCCTAACCTCTGAACAGCTTCAAAACAACCACCTCCTTTAATAACAAAAAGCTCATCTCACCACAAAAAATGCTAACTTTTTCCTCCAAGCACAAACCAGGAATGAGCAGGGATTGCATTACAAGTGATGCAGATTACCTTCAGTGTGGGACCACTGACTGTTCTAGGATTTAGTATTACAGGGCTGGATCATGTTAAAAAATCAAGTCCATATCCTGCTGATGACTGGAGTTCTAGTGCCAAGCAGTAGTTTCCAACTCTGACTATAAATGGGATTCTATATGAGGAAGATGAAATCCTAATTTTAACAGATAAGAACTATTAAAAGTTTTTACAGGTTGGAAAAATGGGAGCTTTTAAGAAAAAATATTAGTTAACTTAATTTTCTAGAAAAAAATTGAAGTTCAGAATACATGCTCTTTGACAATACAGCGATTATTATATCACTTGAATTCAAGATAACCTGTTCTCTAGCAGTTACATTTGCTTGAGACATCACCTTAAAATTTTAAAAAAAAGGAAATCAAACAAAACAAACAAAAAGATTCCTGTAGACCAAAACAGCTACACCCAATGTTACTTAGAACCACTACTCTTTCTGCAGGAATAAAGCAAAGTATCTCAACTGAAGTTTAACATTGTTGGCTGTTGCTGTGGCAGCAGAAAGTCATCAATCCCTACCACAATGAAACTAAAATTTCCTTCTTCATAAAGGAACTGGGAGAAGTTAGCCAGCATCACTCACTTTTATCAACTATGGGATGGTCACACATTGGTGCACTAGCCCTTTCCAGTACTGAACTACTCAGGTGGCATAGATCAGGCTGAAACAGAAACTGTATCAGTGCATAATTTATGATGAAACACTTTTAATGAAGGTCAGCAGCTTGTTAGGTTTTGAGTTTCTCGCCATATAGGATTTAAAGCAGGAATGCCACTTCAGCTAAAGAAATGGACTGTACTTGACACCAGGTCAGAATGTACCATATGGAACCCGACATAGCTAATTTTTCATTTTTATATTTGTTGCAATATCAAATCCCCCTTTTGCAAAGCAAACGGGGTCTATAGAGCTCTGCATGTACACCTGCATAAGTGGCACATCTGAGCAATGCTTAAAGCACTGAATCTTACAGGGTGTCATATTTTCTTATGTCTCAAAGGAGGCCAGAGTTAAATGTTACTTTCATACAGGTGACAGAGGGAGAATAAATCTTTTAGGCCTTGAATACATTCCACATTTCTCAGAATATGTAATTTTCATCTACAAGATGCAGTGCTTTCAGACAAGATGTATTACAAACTGCATGGATAATCCTGGATAATCACTAAACTTTAAAAGACTTGGACAGAATTTTACTTGTGTCCATAATTTGCTTCTGACTGAAAATACTGTTCCTTTAAAAAGATAAAGTGAAAAGTAAAAAGTTGGCGAAGAACTCCTGACCTTTTAAATTCTCTCTTACTTGAATCTGTAACCCAAAGCTACACAAAAAATACCTCAAACTCTTCTGTAGGCACTGAATAGCCGCTCTTTTCCCCAAAAGCTTCAGCTTTGATCACATTTGAAGAAACATTTTCTCTATTAATGAGTTACACAAAATCTGAAGTATTTTGGCTGAGTCTTTTCTGTTACTATGTGTTTAGTCAGTGGGGTGTGTTTGAGGTTTTTTTAATAGCGTTGTCACTACCTACTTACCCATAGGGACCTTTATATTAGAGAAGATCTCTTCATGCAGAGACAGAGACTGTGCTCACTTTCTTGACAACAGTGATGGTGGTGGTAAAAAAAAATACCAGTAAAATCTATAACTTTGAGGTGCTCTTCTAACAATTCTATAGTCAGCCTGTGGCTTTACAGAATACCTTGCACCTTCCTAGTGGGCATCCTATCGCTGTCACACAAGACATAACAGCAGAGCATACTAAAGGGCTATTTATAAGGCTAAGAAAACTGCTTAGAGCATATGGTTGTAGCCAAGAGAGTATTGTATTTCTGTAATTTACATGAAACAAGAAATTATAGACCTTCTGAAAAAACCACCAGGAGCACCACTCCCACTGCTTGGACAGCTGCTTTTCATAGGAACTGCCTGCCAGATAAAATACCAAAGCTTAGCCAGATAAGATTGTATAAACAAGCTGAATTCCACAGAGAAGCAGACTGCCAGGCTCCTATAGGAACAGTTCGTTTCAGACTCTACATTTTCAGTGTACATGCACTCATGGCTTATTATTTCCTCTGGGAACTGTGGAACATTAGTTGACAGCTCTGGAAAGTACTTCAAAGACAAAATTACTTCCACTAGGGAGAGCGGCACTTCAGGCAGCTTGGGAAGGAGGCCAATGAGTCATTAATAGTGAAGGGTAACCCCTCCATCCAACAGATCTCTATTACTGAGCATTCAAATTAGCAGCAGTCATAAAGCCACTTCAAGGGAACTTGTCATGTTTAACCCTTCTACCTTTCTGTGTCCCAGCTACAAAACACTGTCCATGTTTGACAGAAACTACAATCACTTTCTATTTTCTCAGAAAGATCAACACCAGAAGCATTTGTGAAAGCAATCAGGCAGTAAATAAGCTGACAGTCTCTCATTTATGACCTGTAAGGCTGACTGCATGCAAAGGGATTTAAGAGGAAACAGATACAAAATGAACTATGACTTGGGGGGAGGACCAGTGCCAATACTGCTCATCAAGGAGTTTTTAATGGAGGGAAAAAGAAGGTTATCTGAATGCTAACATTGCATTGTATGTGTTGCAGGAATATTAAAAAAAAAAAAAAAATCCAACCACACTGCTGCCAGCAACCTCTGGGTGAACTAAACCAAAAAAAACCCACACTGTAGGTAAAGTAGCTGTAGCTGCTATTCTGTCAAAAATCAAGTAATGTATCCCACACATGCACAGACCCACACACAGATACTCATTCCTCTCTCTCCCCTCATATCACTGTATCAGAAGAAATTGGACATGATTTCATCAACATTTAGAAGACCACCTAAATTTTATCATTAACATTCAACAGGACTTTTGAAGCAGGAACTATACCTAATAAACTGCAGTTTTGCAAAAGGCAACCTTCTTTATCCAGTGATTCAGTCAGTACTAGAGAGATAAATTTTCCTTCCTACTTAAAAATGATCCTTAGTAGGTTAGGATTAAAATGTATCACAGATACATAATACAAATGTATCTCTACTTCCAACATGTTTATAAACTTGCAATACCCTATGTTCTTTCAAGAAGGTAAATGTTATTTTGTTCTTTGTTTTAGCATATTACAGAAGTCAAAACTAGAATTGCATTCATCTCAGTCTCTTTACAGTGTCAGACATGTATAAAAAACATTTTTAAGCTGGTTGCCTTGAGGATGAAGACAATTCCTTGGGACTTCAGCCTGTGCTACTGACATGGCCTCCTGCACTTCTCACTGCTTGTCATCAGAGGCCACTGTTCCCTCGCTGAACCTCTTCCTTTCTTAGCAGGACGCCCTTGTTTTGGACTCCCAGCCCTGCTTCAATGAAGCAGAAGCACGACCTGCAAGTTTGTCCCATGAAAGAAGTGAGCCTTTGGAAGAAAATACCAAACTGTCCCATAAGCCAACTACAGGACTCCAAATTTTACAGTGGAAGTGCAGATAGTGATTACCAGTACTGTCAGGGTTTTCTTCTTTTAAGTTTGATATGTGACTTCTCTTCTATCCTAAAACATGACAAAACCAGCCTTTCTCCTGTTGTTGCTTTCCACAGACCACATTCTGCCAAGATTACATTATTGCAGCACTAGAAAATTGTGGGGTTTGAGGTTTGGCTTCATAGCTGGGTTTTTTTAAAGTAAAGTATTAGTTAATCTTTCCCATTTCCTGCAGGAGGTCAGTCAGAAGTTGGGAGAAGTCATGTTTTTGCTGCACTTCTCAGATATCAATCATTATTATGTTCATCGCAGGTGAGGAGGTTTTGATGGTGAGATGGCTTCCCAGGACAGGGAGGAACCCAGCAGCAGTACTGGATTGCATAGTGATGGAGGCAGAGAGCAACAGCATCACCTGTAATCAGCTCTCCCACTGGCCTGGCAAAAGGAGCCTATCACCACGTATCCAACAACTCCCAACAACCATCCACGACTGTATTCACTCAGCCGATGGTACCAAAATGGGAGAGCTATCAATCCTATTCAAAAATGTTTGGGGGGACAAAAAATATCACCCTCAAAAGCACCCTCTCCAACCAATAATTTCATACAATCTATTCAGCAAGTCATCATTATAAATGTAAAGATTTAAAGTTATTAAAAATCAACCTTTAATTATTCTATTTCAACCACTCCATTTTTGGCCTGCAAACACTGTCCTATTCATTCAGGTCAGGCAATTGAGGGGAGCACCATTTGCTCCCTCAAACAGGCACTAAAGGAATCACTTCTTCCAACAAAAAATGTGTATGTGTTATGCAAAACAAGATTTATTGCAGTTTCATCTCTCGCTTTATTAGCTAGTGCAGATACAATAAAAATCTCATTAATGACATGAAAAGTGGTAAATTTTATCAGGTGAATATTGAATATAACAGTTTCCCAACTGGTAGTAGAAAACATTACTTCTTGCACAAGTCTAAAGTGTGGAACGCATGAAATGTTTACAGATTAAGCCAAAGAACAAATTCAGGAAATTATAATTCTATTTTTCATAGCTGCAATATTTTCAAATCACAAGTAAGAAAAAAAAAATCACCTCAGGATCACATGAATTCAGAATATGAATTTTATACCTCTGAAAAGAAACAAATTTTTTGTGTCATACTAGTCTCAAATGTAGCTTGGAAAAGCAGCACATCAGGCATGATGAGACTATTTACACAACCATAGGTGAAAGGAAATTATTTTTGAGGGCTGCAGTACTGAACCTGATCAGAACAATCATCCTACAGACAAAAATATTAAAACCCAGCTTTTTCCTCTGTTCAGAGGTAACTTGATCAGCATCAAAGATCGTTTCAACAGCCAGCAGAGGTGAGCCACGCCAGGAAGGCAGGACCTCTATTACCCAGCTAACAGCTTGTGGCTCACCCGAGAGAACCTGAATCCAGTGTGGCACTTCACACTCCTGCTACTGTCTGCCACTTATGCACGCCTTCTCTGCCAGGTGTTCTCCTCCTCTCCAGCCCAGGGTGATCCTCCCTCCATAGCTAAAAGCAAAACTGATAGCAATCAAGATTCTTTTATTATCCTGTGCTCAGCTAACTGCTAATCCCGTTTCTGTAGCATGCAAGCAGTTTTTCCTCTTGGAAGGAAAAGATATCCCAGAACCGGGAGCACTTATTCAAAGGTGGCAATAGAGACATTCAATTGCTGCAAACATTAAATCTGTGATATACAAGGGTACTAATAAAAAGACTTTTCTGTTCTGAAGTAATTCTTTCTCACGCATTCTTCTGCTGAGTAACACCTTATTCATCTCAAGCTAGTTCAGACAGGCAAGCTAGAAAGCCTTTTCACTTATTCTTCTAAATTCCCAGTAAAAATATTTTTTTAAAAGAAATCACCAAACTGTGGAAAAGATCCTATTTAATGAAAATATAGGTCTCAAATAAATAAATAGCAATCTCTTCCACACTCTTTATCCTGGTGTGTTCTGAAGTTGCTACAAGATTTTCTCAGAGAAAGATGTGGTTTTATGCAGTTAAAACTTTTTCTAAGGTTTTGTTTTCTCTCTTCTAAAAAAGGACACAATAATGTTTTGATAGCTTCACTGTTGTGGTGTGATAATACTACATACATCTGCAAAGGGGATAGGGAGAGAAAAACATTTGCAGCGCTTCACAAAGCACTTTTCTGGTTCCTGCCTCCAACCCAGCAGATTGTAAATGAAGTCCAGATTCTGCTTCTTATCACGGAATTAAAAAGGCTTCAAAACAAGCGTGGCATAAGAAATTAATTACAACACTTGTCTTTCAAGTCACGACCTCTGGGAGTGTCCCACACTTTGCTGGCTGGAGCCAGGTTAGTCACAAGACAAACAGCGGCGGTGGCCAGCCCCGACAGCTGCGCCCTCTCATCAGCCCCGCACAGCCGCTGCCCCGGATAACCCGGGAGCTACGGCGCTGGCAGCCTCCTGCCTCCACCTGCGGCCTCCCGGATGCCGGAATGCCCTGCTGGCTGGTGGGACTGTGGGAATCCCAGACAGCTTATCTCCGGTGTGCTGCTGGGGCACGAACAGGCGGCACTGCCCCTGCAGAGACACGTTCTTCAGCCCCCTGCTCCCCAGGCTGGAGCAGGCCGGGGCAGGCAGGAGCAAGCCCGCGGGCAGGAGGAGAAGGAGCGGCACGGAGCCCTGGCAGAAGCAGGGCTGAGCCAGCCACCATCCACGCCAAGGAGTCCGGCCAGCGCAGCCCCATGTGTCCCACATGGAGATGACAGCACAAAAAGAAGCATCAGCGAGTGAAGCAAAATTGTGGGCTCCTCAGGTGGTGGGGGACAAGGGAGGAGCAACTTCAAAGTGCTGCTGGTGCAAAGCAGAAAAGTTGCAAACACCTACTATATAAATATATTTAATGTTCTGTTTTCTAATGCAGAGGAGAAGCAAGGTCAAGAGGCCAGTCTATTACAATTCAAACTGCATCTGTAACACTTGCCCAAGTTGCCAGCACTCTTCCCCTTTCAGAGGACATGGCTGCCCACCTCACAAATGGAAATCATCTTCTTCCCGGTTATAAACAAAGCAAGCAAAAGCCAGGAAGCCTTTTTTCCTGAGGACTGGTTGCAAAGCAGTAAAAGCTGCCTGCAGAGCGCAAAGTCAGAGTTTAGCTGAATGATTATGAGGGCAGAAGCAAAGGAGCCTTTTCTCTGGAGCTCAGTCATGCCTGCAGAGGCCCAGCCATGTACCAGGCAGTGCAGAGCCGATCTGCTCTACAGAGAGAGGCTGGGAAGAACTCCCCACATGGGAAATGGGAAAAATGCCAACTCCATCCCCAGTGCGCAGCTGCCCCCAGCTGAACACTGCTACTCGTGAACCCTGAACCCCTGCCCACAAGCTAAGGAAGGGATGAAAAAAAGCCAGTCCAAGGAGAACTGCCTGTCTTTGCCCCATGGACAGCCTCCCTACAGAGCCAAGGACACGCTGGCCATCTTGTGGAGGGAGAGGCTCCACAATACATCCTTTTTTTTTTTTTTTCAGTACAACAGTAGATATTTAAAGAAAAAAACTTTATCTTATAGTCTCTCAGTGTGGTATTTATCATAATCTCTGTGGTCTTCATAGTTGTACACATATATGGCACATTACTATGTGGCTCCCATTAGCCTTACCTGGGCTACAAGCAGCATGTCACCTCCTCCTTTCCTTTGCTGCCTTAACACCATGAAGCAAGAGGGTTACAGCAATGTCCCCACCCCTCTTCCTCAAAACAGAAATGAAGCCTTGCCTAACCTACAAGAACTATGGCTTCCAGTGCTTAAAACAAAATCAACTTGTTACTTTTAATGTTAGATTAGCAATAACCTTTCCTGGCTGTCATCAGAAAACAAGAGGCTCTTAACTCTCATCCCCAGTTCTGTCAGTAAAACCTGCATGTTTTACTTAGAAGCAGCTTAAAGGATCATGGTGATTCAGGCAGAAGGATCAGCTGTGTGGAGTTACTGGCTAAGTGATTTCCATAACATTTTTATAATGCTGTATTCCTTTCTCCATCACTGGCTACAGCTCCATATCCAATTACATACACAAAGTAATTGAAGGCTGAAGCTTGGGCAAACTTTGCAGCTGAGAAGACTTCCCAAGATCTGCTGACACGGCACCTGTATACTTGAGGGGCTTATCCCACAGATGACCACTAACTGGACTGTGAAGTTTCTCTTTTCCTAGAACATTAAGCACTGATCTGCAAAACTGAAAAAAAATGGGGGGGAGGGGGAATCCCAAGTACACCACCTATGTTTACACTGCTTAAAACCTGGCTTCTTTCTTCCAACTTTTGAGATGTTCCATCATTATGTGAGTGTAGTAAGCTCATGGCTGATGCACTTTTTCCTTTAAAAAAGTGCTTCTTCCTTTGAGCACATGATACAAACAAGGGAGTGGCAGACAGGAAGTGATTACTCAGAAATTAAAGAATTAGATCAGGTTCCACGATATCAGAACAAAACATGACACATGGCAAGTGAAGCTGACATTTACTGGCTTAAATGTAAGAAAACTTTTCTTTATTTACTAAATGTAATTCATGCTTCGTGCAAGCATTTTGCCCCCTTAATGAGTATCAGTGTTGATAGCTGTGAGCATAGACTTGTCTCCTGGGAGCACCAGTTATTCCATGTATTTGACCAGCAAAGTTAGACTAAACACAGAAACACAGATCTACAGCTTCTACCCAAACAAGTTTTTTTGTTTTGTTTTTTTTTTAATGAAAGCATAACTGTGCCAGTAGCAGCAGCAAGTGATGGCACTTCTGCTCATGGTTTGACTGGCATGGCTGCTCCAGAGATGCTAAACACACTGCTCAAGTTCAGCCTTCCCTCATCTCTGTTGCTAACAATCTCCTGCCACAATGAACGGAGGTTCCCAATGCCACGGGTACACCCAGTATTCATGCCACTGGGAATTCCCTTAATGATCTCAGCTTTCCTGTTACACAAGAGATAACAACACTGAGTCATCACCACATTTGCCTGTTGATTGTTGGGGGGCAGAGGCAGACATGTACCTGACAGAACATACAGCCTTCATAGCCTGATCCCTGCTCTAAGTGCACCAGCTGTGTTAGGACATGAATTTTACTGTAGCTGGAAAATTAGGTTGTGGCCAGACTACTGCTGTGCAACTCCTTAGTCTGGAATTGCTCCTCCTGATTTACTACCATTTCAAGTTCCAGAAAAGACACCTTAAAGAAAAGCATCCCACACAAGAGAACTAATTACATAAAGTCCTTTTCATCTGTGAATCTTGAAGTGTTAAAAATAAAAGTTTACTGTTCACAGGAGACTAAGCTCCCATTAAAATGGTTAAACTAAAAACCTGCAGAATACATCAGAGGTTACGCAAAGCCCGGCAGCTTTAAAGGAAAGAGGAGGGATTTGCAGGATTCAAAGGCAGGAAAGTACAGATGAGGTATGTTAGGACTTATTTTCATTACACTGCATGTTTGTTTCCAAGAATGCTTTCAACAGTAGCATCCTCTCCATACAAAAGGCAAGTGCTTGTTAAGCTGACAAGCTTCCACACAGGCTTTGTCCCAGCCCAGAGACTGAACTGCTACCAGTAGTAACCTTGGCTCACCACTTTTTGTGTCTGCTTCTGAGACCTTTCTCCAACTTCAGTCCCTCGGGGGCTCTACTGTGAGCAGCCTGATCACATCTTCACCTCCCATATAAAACAAGAATGAATTAAAAACACCTTCTGCTTTCTTTAGACAAAAGCCCAGTGTCCCTTTTCTGTCTTTCCTCACCTCACTTAAATTGCTAGACAGCATCAGGAATTGGCAAGATCTTCAATAATAAGATCAGGCAGTATTACTAAATCCATACTTCATTCCCACAACAGGAGCCAAATGGTGACCAAGACAAGAATTTTTATTCAATGATGTGTTCTATCTTCAGAAGAGAAATGTTCCAAAGACATGAAAAGTGAAGACAAATAGCTACATAAAACAAAACAATGGGTCAGAGGTTGATGTGAGTAAAATGCCTTCTTGCTAAGATGCTGTTGGGGGGAGATACAAACACTCAGCACTGAGTTGTGCTGTATTTTAACACACTAGCTATTAGAACATCTTATTTACAGTCTCCCAGCTTGACAAAGTTTTGCAGCTGCAGTGTAGAGATCAACATTAAGAGCCAACAACTCACTCTCAGGGTTAAGAAAGTTTTCTTTGTGCTTATGTTAAGTGTTATGGACATGTTTAAGGTGGCCAAGAGCCAAAGTGCAGCACCTTTTTGTTCAGCAGAAGCATCAGTGCAGGGCACCTCCTGCAGAAACTGGGAAGATCCCAGAGCTTCCTCCCATGCTGAAGGACAGATAGAGCATCAAAGAGACAGGTTAAACAAGTTCCAAAGTTAACAACGACACCTGTCCTTAGCTTAGCAGCTAACACCACATTAATTCAGGGAGCTGCAGTGAGAAAAAAAATAAAATAAAACAGAGAAGTAGAATTTAGTTTTTTTTCTGGGCTTCTTTTCCTTATCCAGGCAGATTATGTTTATCTGCTCAGCTCCAGTTTGTCCTTCTGCGTGGATGCAATTTAACAACCACATCACCATGCTAAAACTCTACACAAGACAGCTCATCTTGCCATTGTCTGTATCAGCTCATTTCACACAAGTCAGGCCTTCGACCATGGCAAATCAAATGATATGTTAGTTGAAAGGAATCCACTTGAACTCTTAATCTCCACTTTTTAATACACAGATATGGTACTGAAAGTTTAAGAAAGAAAATTGGGAAAAGGGCTGTGGCTATGAATTACCTGCTTGTCTGTGGAAAAAAAAATCTGGAAAATCCTGATACTAAGACTACCTGAAGTATAGTGAAAGAGTGGCAAGGCATTCAAGACCAGCTAGGCATCATAGAGATCAAAAAGCTGGTCAATAGAAGGGAGAATCTCATTTGTAAGATATACTTCTCCTAGGAAAGCACCACTGTCCTGTTTCGTTCTATGCCTCTCACATCAGATCAGTCAAAGGCCACTGTAAAGTTAACATGCCAGATTTCACATCATCTGCTTGCCCAAACAGCTGGGAAAACTGTTTTAGCTGAGCTCTGCTCTTTTGTTCACTTCAGAGTGAGCAACAAATTGTTGTTCTAATTAAAAAGTCTTGCTCTTGTGTTACACAGCCCACAGGAAGTGAGGAGGAGATTCCTAACTTCATAATCACGTTAGCCAATAGCTCCCAGTGCTCTCCCCGCTGCTCTGCAGAGCAGCAGCGCTGTGCTCTCGGGCTGGCAGGCTGTGGGAGGATGCTGCGTAGGAGACTCCTCACATTATGCAGCGTCAGCCCGAGCTCCTTCACAATGGGAGCTTTCTGCCAAACAGCAACATAAAATCCTCCCTGAAACTACAAGCCTGTCCGAGCAAATTTCCCAAACAGAAAGCCAGCCCCACAGAAATCCACTCAGTAAGCAAAAGGTAGTGGCTAGCTGGGGAGTTACTGGATATGGATGTGTCCCCTTTGGGCTCACCCCTAGCCTAACAAGTGAAAAATATTACTATTGTCACCACCAAGCTTAGACTTTAGAATTTCCATCTTGGAAGCACTACAAGGAGTGAGTCACTCTATATACCTTGGCACTGACTTGCAGGCCAACAGGGAATATCCAGAAGGAAATAATGTCACCAGTTGGTGAGGCAGCAGCTATGTTTGCCAGCCTAAACAAGCTCATGTCTCAGTACTTTTAGTTAAGTGTGGCCAACAGCGAATCTCCAATTCACAAGTCATAAAACTTGCAGTTCAGAAGTAATTTACAATTTAATATGTCTGAAAATTAGACAGCTTCAAAAGTTATCCCAATCACTGAAGATACTAGAATCACACCAAGAGATGAATTCTTTTGAATACCATATTGTCCTTGCCTAATGTCTGCAAGGCCTTTAGCAGAGCAGGAAGCTTGGACACTGGAAATGCAGAAGGTGAGAGCGGCTGCCACCTTGTCCTGTCTCTGGAAGCAAGAGGAAGCCTTCACAAGCAGGAGCCAGGCATGGTGGCACAGGCACCACAGGATAGCAACCACAGCAGCTTAGCACAGAGAGGATCGAGGTAGGGAGATGTCAACCTGATTGATTTTGACAGCCTGAGGAAGGTTTAGGCATTTCAGCAGCTACAGTTGACCATCATCATGAATTAGCAAGGTGTGACCAAGCTAGTTAGGAAAAAACAAACAAACAAAGCCCCTACCCATTTTGTACTGGTCAAACTGAGTTTTGAGAGAGATCAATAAACAAGGCACTGAATAATTAAGATGTGTCAAATGAGATGGTTAATACTGTACAAGGTGGCACTTATTTACTAGCTAAGGCTAAGAATAAACTGAGGAATTAAGGGCTCCAAACACATCAGTTTACTCCATAAGCTCTAGCAATTTACACCCATGCTACCTGATGTGTAGTGCTAAAGACACTCAGCAGTGCGTTAAGAAAGTCTTTCTAACTTCATGGCAAATACATTCTGCACATGACTTACTCACAACTTGAGCTGAAAGTTTACTTTTAAGAAGGGCTAATTGAGATGCATTGATGGCACCTTTGAAGCAGACAGTGAGGGAGCAGCACAAAGCCAAGTTTATGGCATGGCAGAGTTAGGATGAATGTCACACCAAAGGCTGGCTAGGATGCTGTGAGAATACCACTAATCAGCCACTTGAGACAAAATGTATTAATGAAGCAAGATCCTTAAGCTGGTTTTTGTCTACTTTTAACAGATCTATTACCCTCAGAGGATTCATTCTTTCCAAAGCATGCCAACTGTCTTCATTATTGAAATGCTTTATAAAAAACTGAACACTTGTATGAGCAAGTATCACATGCAACAATTGCATGTTTTCAAAATGGTCTGCAAAAAAATGAGGACGCAAACCCCTTCCCCTACATTGATTCAGAAATCAGGAGACGTATCTTGTATCTTGTCACCTTTGCCCTTCCCTAAGAATTTTTAAAACTGTCTGACAATAGACTACATACACATCCTTTCAAGCCTTTTTATTTGTGGGTATTCCTGCAAGTTTCTAGGATGCTTTCCTTAAGGCTACAAATGGAAGAAAGTAACCATGAGTACAAACTCTTTCCTATCCCTCTCTGGAATTCATAGATGCCTTAAGTAAGCCTTAAAATAAGGCACAACAGTTTGACCAAAACGCTTAAATCCCCAGGTTTTCTCTCCTTCACTACATATACTCTATGCCCTATCAGCTGCCAACGGTTAGCAGGCAGAAACAAAGGTGTCATAGGCTTTTAACACTGTAACCGCAAACCCACAAGAGCCTCATTTTCTTTTAATAAAATACTAAGGTTTCTGCTAACCACTTGTAAGGGCACTTCAAACATCCTTATGTTCTAAATCAACAGCAACTGTGTCTTAGCAAACCCAAGGAAGGCAGCCTTACAAGACCCATGTTCATTTCTTCTTATGAAGAAACAGTTTTCTGAAATTCACTTTCAGATTTCCATTTTTTAGGTACCAGCACATGGGGCAGCAGCACACTCGAAGTGACCCTAACTGGCATTTGCAGTTATTGCAGGTTGAATTGATAGCTCATGCAGATATTAATTGTCAGCACACACTTATCACCAACTGTAATTATTTGCAGACTCTTCAAGAGAAAACCTGTCTTTCTATAATAGTGTTCTCACTACACCCATTTTAATGGAGGTAAACAAATGAAAGTGACCATCTTGATAAAGCATTTAAAATTGGAGTAACTTGTAAAGTTTGAGAACTTGGTTTAGGCAGAATGTTTGCACAGCAAGTTCTCTTTAGATGACTAAGCTGTCACTGAAACTGGCTGAAATTCTGAACCACACAATTCCTCTCACAGAGGGCTTTGCCAGCTCCGCTGCCTACTGCCAGTTTTCATCAGCTCAGCGGCAGCTGGCATCACCACCTGACAAAACTGCTTCCAAATTCTGCATCAAGCCTTGCCGTCTAGGGGCAAGGTAAGGCAGCCAAGCACAGCAAGAAAATTCAGACTTCTTACGCTGCGGAGCTTGACTCAGAATGATGGAGAAGTTCTTTTGTTTCTAGGCGTTTATACAAGATCAATACTTATAAATTTCTCTTTATTGCTCTAGCATGGAAAGCCACATAAAAAAAAAAAAAAAAAGACTACTGTATCAGACTTCTTCCCTCCAACATATTTATTTTCCCCCCTTCACAGGTCTAATGGAGCATGAAAGCTGTTGATCTGTCCTCTCTGCTGTCTCTCTCTGCCAGCAATACAGCCAAGAGATTCTAGCTCTAAAATTTAGACTGTAAATTTTAGCACCTGTTGTGCTGGTTTTGCACACTGTTGGCACCTCTAATATAAAAAAAAATATGCCAGATCACATCTTTCAAACAATTTTATCAGAAGTCATGCTGTCAGTGGGGTGCAGAAAGACAAAGAATTCCTATTTATTGTTAGACTTGAAAATTTACAGGGGAAAGGACTTCCAAATACAAGCTAATACCTGAAACACTACACCAATTTGTGTGTCATTAGCACAGGTGTTTATCTAGAAGACCAACCTAAAGTTTATGGATGAAGAATCATTGCAGAAGGGTGATCAGCAACTAACATGAGAGGCATGGGACATGCAGAAAAACATTGCTCATTGCCTGTTAGGGTAGGAAGTGATACCAGAGGAGAGATGTGGCCCTGTCCTCTCAGAGGTGGACTCTGTGTCATGCTATTGCACTCCCAAGTGTCATTGTCAAGGCTCAGACTGCTATATTGATTCTGACACTGAGCTGCCAAGCGTGCACAGACTTCAGATTCCAAAAGCTGTCTGTCATTTCATTTTAGGACAGGCTTGACTTTGTGATGTTTTATGCTTTAGATGCTATATTACTTTTACAGGTCCCTTAAAAGTTAAGCCATGAGTTGTTAGCTGAGGTTAGCCTGCTAAAGGGTACCTTAGACATGAAACTCAAACCTGACCACAAAATGCAGGCAAAGAGTCACTAGTATCCTAGTGTGAGAGTCAAATAAAGCTGGCAAAGCTGAGACTGCCAGTGCTAGAACATACCTAACACCCTGCAGCATGCACAAGTGGATGCCACCTGCTCCAGCTAGGGCTGAGCACAGCTCTGTCCCACTCTTACTCAATTAATTGTTGCAAAATGGGGAGAGGGGAAGTAGACACACTGTGGGTCTTCTCATGAAAGCTCACAACCAAAATAAAAGCCAGATTCCTGCCCAGTATTGGGAAAGAACACACCTGCTCAGGATACCACATCTCTCCTGAGTAAGGGCAGTGAGGCCCTCTGAACACAAGCTGGCTCATTACTGAGCTGTAACACACAGACAGATCTCATTTCTGCCTATTCAGGGGTGGCTGATTCGTACCAATAGTGCAGCTCTGCCAAACCCACCCAACAGGCCCAGTCTGAAACCTCCAATGCTGCCAGCTTCCCATGGACAAACCTGATCTTTGCTAACTAAACTCCACCCTCAGCTCTTTCATCCTGACAGGAGACTAGGTTGTCCAGGATGCTCCTGGCTGATAAGCAAACTCCTTTTGATTACTGCTGGTTGTACTAATACAGGCAACACTCTAGCAGCTGGCTCTATACAACAGAAAGCTTGAGGAAACAAAAACCCAATCACCACACCAATAAAAAACAGGGCCATTGACAGATGAACCGCTTGAGGAAGCAAATTGTCAGCCACTGGCCTGCTGCACTCTGCTCATGCAGCAACTCTGTCTAGTCTCTCCCGACAGACTTTTTTCAGGGCAGGGACTGGACCCACATTTTTGGTACACTGAGTCCTCAAATTCTAAACACGATACAGAGATCATTGAAGCTTGTGGAAGAGAAAATGCAAGTACAAAAAGCACTAGTTTGTAAACAATCTTCAACATTTTCCTGTAAAAAGAATGCAATGTCTTTCATATATATATATATGAAAATTACGTTCATACATACATATGAACAAGCATTTCACAATTTTCAATCACACATTTTCATTTGCTTTGGCCCACTTCTGTCTGGAAGACAGCCACACTGTATTGAACATTCCACAGTTTCCAAGTTTAGACAGAACAGGCCTGAAGACAATCTGGATTCAGCCCAAAAAGCAACTTTGCCTCAATTGAACTTTATTGGCAATTCTGCTTGTGAAGAGGCAACCTAAGAGAAGGGAAGGCTCATGTCAGTGCTACATTCCATTTCAGTCACAGCGAGACTTTCAGTGTGAAAGTTTTTCTCTGTTTACACCATGAAAAGTAAAAAAGCAATTTGGAAAACACATTTGAGAGGCAGTAGGAAAGAAGTATCCATACTGTTAAGTTCTGAAGAAGGGCTATGAACAGACATGTGAGTAATGAGGACCACATCCAGTCTGTTGGTAGTTTTGCAGAAAGGACAGATTCAATCCATGAGCAATTCCAGCATGCCTCCAAGGTTCAAAGCTACACCTTCAGATCTCAGACTGAGAATTTTAAATACCCACTGTACTCAAGCACGAATTCTTCTACACTTCCATCTAGCTTTTATGGCTAATCCAATTGGTCCCTGCCTCTATCTTCTCAGGCTGCTCTAAGCCGTGTCATGGTATGACTGTAGCCTGATCTCAGGATTGCTACAGCAAGTCAAACCCACTGCTGTATCTTCCCCCACTTTCCCAGGACAATGGGTTTTGTGGACAGGCAAGAGTGTTTCCTCCCTGACAGCCTCCAAGCCATCAGGAGGAAGTCGTTGCTAATTCCTGCAGACAACCAACTATGGCTTTTAGTCTCTCCCCATGGGAAACTAGAAGTTTGGGATTCATCAGGTCAATGAAGTAGCAGCAATGCTGCCAGCAGTTTCACAGACCAGTATTAACAAGATGATTTTTACTTTAACCTTTTCTTGACTGCAGAATATCTAGTGCATGAACTAGTTCTTCCAAGAACTAGTCCTCCAAGCTAAACAATGAGACATTCCAGGCCAAGTCAATTTACCCATCTCACTCCTAGAATTTCTACCAAAGTTTCATTGTCCTCCTTCTCCCTGCCTAAGAAGGTCCCAAGATGCTAAAAAAAAAAAAAAAACCAAAACACATACATTTTCTGAGAGTACAGAATTATTTAATGCAGTTTATGTGCAAGTTTGTAGTAGAAGACTACCAATTCAGGATCAGTAAGTTCCATCACATGTTGAAAATACCAGTCCTTAGAGATAAATGTTTGCTATGTTGTCTTAGCTCAAAAGCCTATGCCTTGCCTGCTCCAAGTTTGATTTGCAGACTTTGCTTTGGAAAGGATTCTTTTCAAGTCAGGAGAGGCCTGTTAAAAAAAGTCAAATATATATGATAGCTCTGTATCAGCTATTTCTGGATGCCTTTATAGCAGTAATCAGCAATCTTATGCATGTTATCACCTGACTATACAGATACCACCTCTGAAGCAGCTACTGAGGAAAGCAGGCAGGAAATAAAGTCATGACTTCTGCTTTGGAGATAAGGGAAACACTTGAAGGACTATTAACAAAAACCACAAAGACAGCACGCTAGTAACTGTCTGTTCATCTGTCCTGGCTTCAGAATAAATCCTTGAAATTTGTCTGCCAATCCTCAAGCAGCCCCAGGATCAAAAGGAGAGCAAAGAACCTCTGCCCTCATCAAGCTCCTTCTGGAATAAAGACATACATGCACACATGTGCTGGAGCACAGATGATGATAAGCTCTGCAGAGCACTTCCTGAAGCTAGGCCATGTGGCCAGCATCAGAGGGGTGATAAACTCGGTGTGAATCCATCTGCATAGAAAGAAGGCCTTTAAAGTCAGATTGCTGACTGCAGGATGTGCTGCTCCTACTGTTTACCAGCCAACAGCTTGCTCCAAAAGGATGATACTGCTGTCTGTATGGCTGCTCACTGCCTTGCAGTGTGAAAGAGAAGCTGGATTTACCACTCATGAATGTAACCCCAAGTTCCTAAACTCAGATTCTGTTCTAAATGTCAGACATCCTTCCAGTCCAATCTGCGGAGAAGTGACAGCAAGTTACTTCAGTATGAAGAGAAACCTGCAGAAGGGACAGTGCCACGGCTCACTTTGACAATCTGGTTAAATTCTGAAGGAACATCTAAAGAAAGGAAAGGTTTGCATCTAATGTTGAGTGAAATTTGGAGTAAGAGCAAAGATAAAAAACAGGGTTGTTTGTCCTAGGAGGTTCTGACAGGATCTTAAAGCAATTCTTAGGGTCTGGTCAGCATCACTAACAAAGGACAGCAGAGCTATGGTGATATGCCAGCAGATGGAAAGCAGTGTTAAATGCTACTGTGGCGGGAGCAAAAAGCATCTGACCGTCTGCTGAGCTCACTGAAACAGTGGCTACTTAAGTGAAAAAATTAACTTCCAGAAAAACAAAAGCAAGCACAGTCTGTTCTTCAGACACTCAACTTTATAGATATCCACTCTAAGAATCTGGATTTTACAGCAGATGCAGACAAGGCAGTAGCCCAGTGTACACACAGAGAGCCAAAAGCTGTCTTGGACACTCAGTTACAGAGATATTTGGAGGAACACAATGGATAAATAATAAAAAATTAACAGGAACAGAGGAGAGAGGAAGAAATGGGGGTGTGGAGGGGGTTAGTGCTGAGCTAGTTACGTCATTACAAGGAGCATGTATCATGGAAAAGAAGCACTGAGAGCATTTACAAGAGTCAAAGTCTGTACAGTACTAGAAGGCAGGCCACAGGGAAAGAAGAGAACTAGAGGGTAAAGCATCAGCTCATGAAGTAGAAAGAGCACTGAGAAAAAATGAGATTCATTATTTGGGAGGGGATGGAACCAAAACCAGTGCTAAAGACTGAAAGGACTTATGTTAAAAGACCTACATACATTTCCTCAAACACCTCATGTAAGTCTAAGATATGCTGCTCTCAATGCAGATTCCAGGAGGCATATGAAGAAAAAGTTCACAATTCACCCCACCTAGATACAAAGTGCTGATTTATTTGTCTTCTCTTTTCTTTCCACTAAAGACAGTATGCAGACAGAAAACCCTATTCCAAACTCGCATCAGAATCTTTCATTTTCACCTCTAGAAAAAGAAACTATAGCTTTTATTGTCAAATGATACATTAAGAACTCTACATTGTAAGGCCCCCATGTGCTGTGACTAGATTTACAGGGCTGAATCATCAGCTGTCACATATCACTATCACTCCACTGCAGTCAGTGGAGCTGCAGCTGGATCTGCTTCATGAACTTCACTATTTAAACATCAGCCTGATGTGCTGCTAAGTTGCAGAAAAATAATATTATCTATCTTTCAGATTTATATATATTTTTAGCAAGACAGTGAATCCTGACTTCTGGTTTTGGTCAAGTCTGCAAGATCCACGCCTATTCTTCTGGAGGCCATCAAAATCAGCCCCTGTCTCAACTGTTCAGAACTTGGCACCAATATCTGCAACCTAACAGTGTTGAGATGTCCTCTGAAGACTTACTCCTGGCAACATGCAGATAGGTGGAATGCATTGCCCAAAGTCTATACATGTGTCCAACAAACAGTGCTTTATAAGCTCTTTAGCCTACAGGGATGGAGCTATCACACCATATCTTGGGGACTTTTCTATGAAGGCTCAGGTTAACTTGCAAGTGGGCAGGAACCACACCATTCCACTTTGGTGCTGCTGAAAGACAGGAGCATTGCTTAAAACTAGGAAATGACATGGCATTTCCAACCAGCAACACATCATGCTAAATAAATTTTGACTTTACCCTAAAGTAATTTCATGCCTATTTCCAATACTTCTCTCAGCTGCTGAAGCCATCGAGTTGTACAGCTCCACTCCTACAGCAGAGCACAAAAAGAACTAAGGGCAGAGGAGACAGGAGGTCGAGCCAGCTGCTGCACTGCACTCAGTAGAGAATTCTTATTCCCTGAACTGATACAGAGGCCACAGAGAAAAATCTCTCACTCCTGCAACTCTGTTCTCTCAAGTCATGAATGCTAGTTGTTGGGAGGACGGATAAGGGTGGTGGGCGTGGTGGTAAAAGATGATCTCACACAGCTATCAAGAAAAACAGGAGAGAGGGAGAGGAAGCACACCTGACAGACATGTTAAGAGATGTCTGAACAAGAACAGGGCTGGCCCAAAACCACAACAGTCTCTTGGGAGTTGTGGAAGTAAAAGCAGTTCTGCAGCTAAAGACTTATCAATCACTTGTGTGCATATGCTTTACAGAACTCCTGATGAATAAAAGATGGGAATTGAAGGATGACTATGGCAGGCTCTCAACAGGAAGAGCAGATATGGGAAGAGGGGAGAGCATAAGAAGCAGCACAAATATTATGTTTGGGAAAGCAAGACATACCGAATGCCCCTGTGCCATATGCCTGGAACAATTCTTATCTCACCTCCTTTGAATAACCAGTGTCACATTACTGACTTCCTTCATATTCCCACTTACATCAGACTCTCCCAAAACATCATTTCTTTTTCAGGAGTGGTGACTGCTATGCTGCAACCTATGAAGCAAACAGCTGCTGAAGGAAGGAAGCAGTGAGTTTTCAGTCGACTTACTAGTCATGCAACTCTGTCAAAAGAGAATAATAATTCACAGAACCATTCTGTGGAACAGGATGATGAGAGTTAGGTACTGAACTATCACCATTAGTTTACTAAGCATGCTTGTCCACAACTTTAGCAATCTAGAAGAGGTGGTCAGCTTGCTTCCTAGGGAAAAAAAAAGCAAGCTGGATAACACCAGACTTAATGCCACAAAACATGACACCACCTTGCGAAAACATATTCCAGCCTAAGCTTGTTTAGGTAATTAAGACAAAAGATCTTCCACCCTACCTTTGCTATAAGGTATTCCAGTACAACTGTACCCAACACTTAGCCTGAAAACATGCCCATTCAAGTTTGGATACTGGATTCAACCCACTTAAAAATTCTTCTGCATAACTTGAAAAACTGAGCATATACTTCCTTAACAGCTGGATGATTAGTGTTAATCAGCCATTTCACTCCTCTCTCACTGTCGCTGTAGCCAAAGGCTGAAAGGACTCACTGTAAAAGCCACTCAATTTATAAAGCTTTATCACATGATAAATATGGTCATGACTTAAGATTATCACCAAGCCTTTCTTGAGTCAGCACCACCAGACTGACCCATCTCCTGCAGTGAGTGTCTGCACAGTGCAGCCACGTTACTCCAGGACTACACACTCCAACTCTTATTTCTGGCAAAATTGCTCTATCCTCACCAGAGCAGGTTTCAACATGGATTTTGAGTCCAACACAATGCAGCTATAGTTGTATGTCAGTATTCAGTACTGCTGGAACGCTACATTGATTTGGTGTTTGTCATAGTTCATTCCTGTCTGAATATCTAGTTCTCTAACAACTCTGCAGACTAGCACAGCACACTCAGTAGCAGCAAAAGCCTCTCTCATAATACAGCTCCTCCTCAACCCAGAAACAAGAGCCCTAGAAGGGCAGAGTAAGGAAGGTATTTGTAAGCTTTCAGGTTTGGAGGAATTTCACAGAGCACGTATGTCCAATCCCTCACTACCATGCTCAATTTCATAGAGTGGCCTCCTGATGCCAGTTAGGGGCTTTTTTTCATTTTGTGTCATGGGAAGGCTCTCTGAAATCACAGGCTCCATTGATTGGAGACCATTTGAGCTGCAGCACAGATGTATTTCTATTACTTCACAAGCATTTATTCTCATGCCAAAAGAAGTCTTCAGCTTCTTCGCTTTCTTTCCCTTCCCCAGTCTCATACATCAGTGCTTCATATATTGTATTCCACAGAACTCCTCCTTACGTGACTCTCTGGCCAGGAGCAGTGACCTTTGGGTTGGTATAGCCATGTCTTTGCCATCTAATGAGCTCCCAGTTTCTATCTTTCTAGCTCTGAATGATCTGAAGACATATGCCTGGAAGGGGCTGGACTGCAAGCAAAAGCATTTCAGAGCTGCTGCTCCATTATTTCACCTATGACAAAGTCAGGAGTTTACAAGAACAGAATAGGAATAGGCATGTCAGTTTTGACAAGCTGAGGCTTGAAAATAGGAGCATGAGGGCATGTCAAGTAAAAAAATAGCACAATTCTCAGAGATTTATGAGAAACTTATTGAGAAAACATTCATTGTTTTTGCCTATATTTAAACTTCACCCTTCACTTTCATCAGAATTAACACAGAATAATTGAGTCCTTTGTTTATTGCATTTGCTTAAGTTGCCTTTTGTTGGGGGGGTGTAATCCAGACTTTGGCCTCTGTTTCTCTCCCCTTGGCTCCCCTGGCATTCTGTATCACACTAGACCTGATCATGAAAGACTCCAATGAATTGTTTGAGCATTTTCAAGTATGCCAAATCAGCATTACCACTCCTCACTCAATCTGCCCTCCCACACCCCGTGTAAGGCTACTCATTGTATAAGCACACCTGCTGAAAGAGCAGGCATCACACAACTGACAGGTTTTCTTAAGGTAGTGAGACACCTCCAGCCACCCATTTCCTGTGGATTCCCAGCAAGGATGGTCTGCTGAGACTCCAGGCATGAAAGAAAAAAACAAACAAAAACAAAATAACAAAGTCACAGTTTCACATCAGCAAAACACAATGCTTCTTCTGCGGCAAGTAGTGTGGAGAAGACATTTCCTGGTATCTGCCACTCGCCTCCTCCAGATTCCAACAATTCAAGCCTTTCTAGTCAGCAGAAGTCCCTTCCTTCACATGAGCAAGGGGATAAGAAGTCAGCTGTGCCATACAGCTGTGGTGCTGTGAGACTGCTGTGACAGTCAGCTTGAATCTTGCCAGCACAGACACATTTGTGAAGAAATTAAAGCAGCTTTAGCAACACACTACACGGCCACCTACGCATCTTGTGAAGTCACAGCTTGGCCCCATGTGCTGAGGAGACCTATGGAATGCTAGCAAGCAGAAACAGTTGCCAAAACCAGCAAACCAAAGTGGCATCAGCGTTGGAGGGAAACCAGTGGTTAACACCTGCCGCTCTAAGTCAGACCTGCAGCAAGTGTTCCAGAGAACAGATTTTCAAAGCTATATACAAGATTTAACCAACTACTGCAGCAAGGATAGAAAACCATTCATCTTGGATATTTCAAGCACAAAACCATCTTCATCTCTTCTCCCCAGTCAGACAGCAAAGGCATTTTCAGCAAAGCCACAAATAAGATAAAACCAGAAAATGAATTCTCCCTTCATACACAGTAAGACAGGGGAAAAGTGCATTTCTCATTCAGCAGAGGCAGCTGCTGAACGAAGGCAGAGTACAGAAGGAGCAGTATTGCCAAAATCAGCAAGACAAACATCAGAACAGCTTCAGCATCTCATCCCCTGCCTGCTGGCAAAGCAGATGCCCTTCTGCCAAGGCACAGGGGAAGGTCAGACATCATAGAAGTAACTGAAACAGAGATGTTCACTGGGGATAGATTTCCTCGAAGAGTCTCACTAGCAGATCAACTAGAACCTGATCTCCTCCCTCTTTACTATAAAAACATCAAAACATATTCTTTATTAAACTCCACTTGCAAGTGATTTCAGAGAGACTAAGAGAAGTGCACATTTAATAAGAAAACATGACTGGAAGGGCTAGACCTGATTTTAAAAGTCAATAAAGTGTGTGCTTTCATTTAAGAAACATAACTTAACTGTGTTTTTAATAAAAATCCAACCCTTATTTGTTTTGGAGGACAAGAAGGGAGATCAGTGTGCTGCTCCTCTTGCCTCCTCAATTTTGAATCCATCTCACTGCTCATGGCAACAACAAACAAAATTCAGTTCATCCCTATGAGAGGTCTGCTCCTAAATCAAGTGGAAAAGCCAGGCATGTACTGGAGTGCTAGAGGAAAACCACTTGGAGATTCTTGCATTGCTTCAAAGATTAATCTAACATTTTAATTTTAGACCAGAAGCAGCACAGCAAGATAGAGATTTTGTTTTTAAAGGGCAATTAGAGCCTTCCTCCTCCATTTGTTCTTTCTTTAGAAGAAATATCTCTATTGTCTTGACATTTTGGAAAGGAAAAGCCCCACTGTGATTGTTTCACAGCAGTTATGAAGTGCAGCAGCCACACAATATGCAGCCCTAGGTTTGTGTTTTTGGTTCTCATTTAGGTGCCCAGTCGGGGTGGTGCAGGCATGAAATCATTTGCCTGACAGCTCAGCTGCTGGTCACTTATCTAAGGAGAAAATCACTGATGACTGCAAACCAAGATAAACACCCAATGTGGACAATGGAAGAACTCTGAAAAACAATATACTCCTTCAAAGAGCGCCCACAGATTAATGACCCATTGCTTTTCCACCTTAGCCACTACCTCTGCCAGACTCATATCTTAGTGATCAGCCTATTCAAACTCAGATATAAAAATAATTGGTTTACAGAGCACACACAGACTTAAGAACAAGTTACCCTGGAAGGCACCCTGCTAAATTTATAGCCTATAAACATCAGGACAAACAACCATCTACTGAAATGGCATCTAAGAGCCATCTTTAAAGTCCTTTAATCTGTTATCTCGAGAAGACTGGCCAGTACCAAATGAATTGCAGTCATGTTGCCTGCTAGCTAGGTCAAGAGTTCTGCAACACTGTGCTATATGACTTCATCAGGCATGAGAAATGCAGAACTCCTCACATGTGCCAGCAGCTGCCTCACAATACTTGCAATGAGTGAATTTCCTTACTGCAAGCAGTTCCCTGAGGACATCTCAGATTCTTCAAAATTTTGCCGTTTATGAGGTGCTTGCTTTTTACCTTGCAAGACTGCAACTTTGTTCCAGACTCTGAAGGAGGAAATTTTGGGAAGCTTCAGTCAAGACACAGCAGGACAGAAGCCCACTGCATAAAGGCCAGGTCCTTATTTATCCCATACAGCAGTCATCAAAAACAAAACCAAAAATTCCCAGGATTTTCGCCTCAGTTTAGGGCTGGAGGAGGGGGGGAAGAGTCTGGTATTCGATTCCAGATTTCCCACAGTGATTAACGCATTTCAAAAAAAGTTCCCTGGTAAGACACAAGAGCTGTAGTGATCCAATCGATTTCATGCCATGACACTGACAGTGAGACGCCTTCCTGCCAACAGCTGGTTCTTACTAATCCTCCCATTCAACCTGCTGGAACACGACTTTGCACCCAAGGCCTCATGCAAAAGCTTCTGGCTCAGGAGCAGAAAAGAGATGCTGTTAAGCAGGAGGAGTTCCACACCTTTCCTTTTTCTATCCCCGCCAGTGAACATAAACAATGTTTGATGCCAGATCCCACAGGCCCTGAGATGGAGGCAGCAGCCAGGAAATGCTTCTTTAGAAATGGGGGCAAAAGCATGTGCTATAAATTAGGTATCCCCTGGTGCAGATGGCCACAAGGTTGTAATGTAATGCAAACTTAATTATAGACCGAATTAATCCTGAGTCCAGAGGTTCATAGTACATCATTGAAGTCTCTTCTACTTACTAAATAGAATAGACTAAGTAGTCAAGAGTCTGCTCCTTTCATCTTACAATTGCCAACATATCTAGGAAGATCAAGGAGGTGAACAGCAGCTTCCAACATATGTGAATTCCACCAGAGACCATTTTAAGAAGGTAACAGAAACAGGGCTGGATAGTAAAAGCCTAAACCTTAGCAGGTTCGAGGCACTCCAGCCCTTTCCTGCTATAACATGCCATGTTCAAATGGAATCAAGTTTTTATGCCTTGATCCAGAGAGGATTTCCTTTTCTAGGACAGAGTAGCATACCATTTCCTTCCCTCATATTCAAGCAGCAAAACTAGGTCTTCTGAACTTTACTTGATCCAGCAATGCTGGCATTGAATGCTGATCAAACAACATGGGAGATATTATTTTAAAAAATAATTAACATAATAGTTCAGTCAGAGACTGCCTTTGCACTAAGACTCAGGAAATGGATGGCAGAAGTTTTATTATAACTAGAGGGGGAACATTTTTCTTTAATAATCTCCACAACTGAAGTTACTCAGGTGTGTCTCCAGCAGACCTAGTCTGAGACACATTGCATAGTCAAAAGATGAAGTCATCATCAGGGCAAAAACCAGTCTAGCCACCAAAGACAGAAGCTTTTCTCACAGTCAGCTACTCACAGCAAACATCTGGTGTACCTGAACAGGGCAGAGCATGGCCAAAAGTCACAGCAAGCAGCAAGCTCCCCAAGAAGAGGCAAGACAGAGCACAAGCTACAAATTCAGTAATAGAGAGCAAGGGAAAGACCAAGTTGCTAAGCTGTGGAACTGCTCTATGTTACTAATGAAGGTTTAAGAACACTGACATATATCTGCCTTGGAGCTTCAAAACAAGACAAGTGGAGAGCCTTTAATGCATCTCTCTCTCCTGTGTCAGGAGCATGTCCCAACCACCCAGCTGCAGGGCAGTTAATGGTGGTTAATGGTTAGAATTGCTTCCTGAGCTGGCCAAATTTAAACATACAGCATAATGAGCTTATGCAAGGTGTCTGCCATTTAGGACACAGCATCCTTCATTCAGATTAGGTTTTATTTACTTACTATTTATGTCACTCAATAATGTTCCCTCCTCTTCCATCTTAGGCAATTTCAAATGCTAGGGGGGAGAATGAGAAGGAAAGAAGGAAGAAGAAGCAAAATTATCAAATGATAGAATGGCCTGGGTTGGAAGGGACCTTTAAAGATCATCCAGTTCCATTCCCCATGCCATGGGCAGGGACACTTTTCACTAGACCAGGTTGCTCAGAGCTCCATCCAACTTGGCCTGAAATGCTTTCAAGGATGGGGCATCCCCAGCTTCTCTGGGCAATCTGTTCCAGTGTTTCCCATGAGGAAAGACAGTACTTCACTTCTAGCGGGACCAATCTTTCTTATGTTACCTTTTTAACCCTGTTCTGGGGGAAAGTATGGCTTTGCTTCCCCCACTTTGTGTTTGATTTTTGTCTTATTCACTTTCCTAACCATCATTTCAATCTGGGCAAAATACGCTAAAACTGCAACAACATCACATGCTTATGGTGAAAGGCACACAGGCATCTCTAAATATCTCTGGAGGAGCACACAGCAGCCAAGGAAAACTCCTACCACATGCCACCTGTTGGGTATGCAGGGACTGAGAAAGCTCCTCAAGAGACAATTTAGTGCAGTCCTCTACAGCAAGACAAAAATCAATTCCTTCCCATGAAGGGCAAATAGCAAGATGATATAAAAAGGGCTTCTGAAACTTTCAATGGCAGCATGAAAGGCAGCTATAAAAACAAACAAACAAAAAACCACAGCAACAAAGAACAAACATAAAAGGCCCCACCCATCCCAAAATGTGAATCCACTGAAAGGGAGCACAAAAGTGTGCCACACATTTCCACTGGAACAAGGGGACCTGCAGCCACAGCAAGTCAACATTCATCATCTCCAGCCTCCCCTCTGGGCAGTCTGTCCCTACCACCACATTAGAGCTGGCTCTGCAGTTCCAAATAGCTTGGCTCACTTGAAGCAACCTATAGAACAATGGTATAGAAGGTCTCAACAGCTTGATTATTAAAGGTCTACAAGATTTTTATTTCAGACTAGATCTCCTGCCACTGATCAAACACGCAGCACATCAGGTGAGCCAGGTGGGCTTTGAGAAGGCAGCTTCTGGTTTTGCTTAGGTAGAAGGAATCCAGCTTGCATCTCCTGATGCTGCTCAGCAATGCCAGCCAGCACACAGGGCAATACAGGGGGAAGTCAGGAGGTTCACTTCAGAAGTGCCTTCTTCATCCAAATCAAAACATAAAAGGCAGGCATACCAAACTTCCAATGTCTTTACCCCATACCTGTACCAGACACTTGTTCTCCCCTCTTAGTTCATCTGCTCACTTTGGGAAACAAGAGAAGGAAAAAAGTTTTCTAAGCCTCTTTGCCTTCTTGCTGCATACCTCTGGACCCTTCTTTCATTAAGATGACGGGTTAATAGTAAAAAAAGGCACAGCACATGAAATAGACGCTCCCCTTGTGTCAAATTGCCTCTCGGCTGCCAATGTGATGATTCTATTAATGAATGCAATCTTAGCAGCATGTTTTTATGTCATGTTTCCTAGTCTGCCATTGACAGCATTGGATGAAACCACTGACTAAAAGAACAGCTTTTACAACTGTTTTTGAAGAGCTCCCCCACCACTTGCAGCACAGCTTACGAAATGGCTCAAGGCTGGGAGGGGTGAGGGAAGAAGACACTGCACTGAAAAGTCCATTGCATGGGCCAAGTGCTGGGCCGCTGCTGGAGCAGGGAGGGATGGGAAACAGCAGCCAGGACAAGGATCCTGGTCCAGCTGAAAGCACTGGTGAAGTTGGAGGGGTATCAGCAGCTACTCTGTGAACTTGAAATCTCCTTGGTTGAGGAACGTTCCCCAGAAAATGGGCACTACCACCAGTTGCACCAGACTTATGGACAGTGCCATGCAGGGCCATGGACCAAGAAAAGATGGATGCTTTGCTAGGCTGCAGAGTCTGAAAACATAACTTGGTCCTATGTAATAATCTTACTTTTAAAAAGAAACTGCCACTTGGGGGAAGCTTTTGCAGAGAACATAAATTACACACAAACACACACACACACCCCCCTTGCATGCCTTGAAGAGCTTCAAGCAATACTCAAAACACTCCCAAGACTTCCAGTTGCTGTCTCAGCTTAACTGCTTAATACAGGACCACACACTTTTCCCTCCTCCCACTTGCATGTCTTCCCCAGGTTTCCAGAGATCCCACTGTTGCCCACATGAAGACAGACAGGGGTTACACTTCTGGCAGCTGAGGGAAGAAAGCTGCATGATCCACATAGCAGATCTGCAGCAACTTCTCACAGCACAAAAGAGTGCTTGAGATAGGGAAAAGGAGAGCACAAGGGGAACAGTGTGCTTTTCACCAGCTAGGAGATACCAAGTGGGAGTGTTTTTGTTTATTTCAAAGGAAAAAAACAATAAATTCTTATTAGTATGCATACTATAATTCAAAGTCTTATGAGCTTCTGCGCAATAGCGATCTGAAAGATACAGCCAGGCACAGAACTGCTGTATGGTAGAAAATTGAGTACAAGTGGAAAAACTGCATCAAGTAAGTTTTCCTCCTCTTCCAAAGGAGTTTTACATCAACACACTGGCATTTCATTTCCTCCCTCCATCGCCGCAGTCACTGATGCTCTGGAGGCTGACAGCACTTGTCTGCATCACTCTCCCCAGCTGGTTACAACCAGCGTAACTCTGTGCATGCAAAGGGGGATTCAAATCAAGCTAGGAAACAGTGTGAGTAGCAAAGTCAGACCCCTGTGCTTTCAGCAGGGTCTGCTTCTCTGCCCTAAAAATAGCAGCCCCATCTCCTTCAGTCCCACTCCCCATTGAGGCCACCTTTCCTACTAGTCCCCATTGCTGTGAGTCTCCAAAGGACTGAGGTTAGCCTCTGGAAACCACCAATTTTCTTCCTTCCTGTAATGCGTGGTGATAGAGACCATACAAACTTTTCAGGAAAAATCTGCCCCCTGAGGGCATGCATTTGTTTGATGTCACCCAGTGACCCTTTTGGCTGCACAGGTGCTTATTTTAATGCTGTTAAAGGACTGTTCATGCCACGATACTACAAAAAATTGAGGTTCAGTAGAGAAAATATCTGCTTATAGTATAAACATAAATATCTGTTTATAGTATAGTGAATAACTGGTGCGAGCCACACATTGTAAATTCCCCTCCTCCACTTGCTCACCCTGAAAGAGGGCACAGCGCAGCGAAAATAAAACAAATATGCATAGTTCTGCTAATTCACCCACAAAGGGCCAAGGCCAAGGGCATTGCTCTCCTGTCCACAGAGGATGGCTGCTCTCCCAGCCCACTCCAGACACCAGGCACAGGACTACGAGCTTGGCACCACACTAACCCAGCTATGTGGCTTCTGGAGCAAAACCAGGTCATGTTCAGCCAAGAAAGCAGATCAGCCAAAAATGCAGCTGCCTGTACCACTATGCCCTTAGATACTCGTACTGCTTGTGTTTTCAGGTCAAATTCTTTTTTCCTTCATAACTATGAAAAATAGGCAACTTTCAGAAGTGTCTCAGAAGTTGACCCCTGACACTAGAATGCAAGGGCTTTGCAAATAAAAACACCCTGCACTGTCAGAACTAAATAAAGCAGCTGAAGTTTACCTAGCTAAGAGCATGTTAACTATAACATACTTTCTTGGAAGTCACTGTTTCATTCTTTGAAAACTACAAGCAACAGCATGAGCTGCAGTGCTGCCTCCCCAGCCTGCACAGAGGATATACTCTTGCTACTTTAATTTTCTACTTCTTGAATTTTTCCTTGGAAGTCTCCACCCCCCCTAAACCACATTCCCATCTATCCACTCCCAAGCACTTGGACTAAATTATGCCAAAAAATCAAAGCCAGCTGATTATTTATTAAACAAACAGGACACATTTTGTCTTTGGTAGAATGGAGCACTCCCGGTTAGCTGAAGACTTTAAACTTCACGTTGAGGGGGGTGCAGACAGAAAGGAAGTAAGCAGTGTTTCACTTTAGGAGAACACACTGAGAACTCGTTATTTGACTTAAAAGCCATCTGCCTACAAATTGAAACTGTACACATACATAAGACTTACCAAACTGTAAGCAAGCATCAATAGCAGCAATCATATTTCAGTGATAATAGCCAGCTTTGATCACGTTTCTTTAGGATAACCCTCCCCTTCAAATCATTTTCAATTCTCTCAACTCCTGTCAAGCCCATCTCCCACATCTGCCCATTAAAAGAAGAAGGAGAAATTGAAATTAATGGGGGTGCAGGGAGCAAGCTAGAGTGCTTTGTTTGTGTGTCAAAAACTTTAAGAGGATTCAGAGAGGTCCCTGACAAACAGGGGCCAGGAACACGTGCAAATAAAAAAAAAAAAAGCCAGTTATGTACATGGAAAGGCATTCCTAAATTTTTCCAGACAAATTCTGAATACTTTGTTTCCTGTGAGAAAATAAGCATTTGACTAGAGATCTCCTAATCAGGAAACAGACACGTCAGGTATTTCTAGAATGCTAATGAATGTACAGAACAGTGCAGGGATTATCTGCTGCCTGCCTCAGCTGACACCAGGGACTTCCAGTATCTGAACTCCCTCCTGTTTTTATTCAAGCCACAGTTTGCAGAAAGATCTTTTGCATGAAAAGAAAAACAATATGTGAAGTCAGTTCCCAAACAGATACAGAGAGCTACATGTGGAGCTACAGGAAGACAGAGCTTAGAAGCCACTTGCATCAGGGATTGTTTTCTTCTTCTGGTTAGGGAAAAAAAGAGAAAACATATCCAAGACAAGAATGTGTAATAAAATCAGATTAAGGAATGTTAGTCACTCCTGGCTTCCCCTCAAAACAGAAGTCAAAAAGTTTCCTCCATTTATTCACAAGATGTCTAAACAGTGAGTCTTGCTGAAAGAACAGGAAAAGAAAGAAAAACAAAAAGAGAAAAGTGAAAGGAAAGAAAGAAGGTCGCTCTTCTCAGACTACTAATAAGCTCCTGAAGTATTCTTCCTTCATCCATGGACCAAAAGCCAAAGCAATCCCTGCAGCATCAGCAGGCACCGTGGTCAGTGCTGGGTCCCAGCCAGCCAAGAGTGCAAATACAGTATTAAATGCATTCATACTTTCCCACTGAGACAAAGCCTGAACAGCCTAACAACTGCTCCATCCTCTGTGCTCCCTCTTCCCAGATAAGCTCCTGACATTGCTCCTAAATACAGATGTCCCTGACTGTTTCCATCTATGTTTACACAAGAAAGAGACTGAGGGTCACAGGGTGGAACAGCTGAGAAGAGCAGGCACATTGCTGCAAACGTGTCCACTTTTCTTCAGATTTGGCTCTGGTACTCAATGGCTTTGCTGTTGATGCTCAGCATCCATTTACACAAACACCAGTGTGGTTGTTGGAGAAAGGAGGATTGTAATTGAAACCACCAAAAATAACCATTGGCATACAACACTTGTTATTTAGTACAGACCCCCTTCAGCAGTTTTCATGGTCATGATTCAGCAGACACAGTGGCAGCACTCCAAAATAAGGTCTCTTTCCCTTTTTCTGCAAAAGAACCATGGAGCTGCACAAGCAGCCTAGGAGAGGACCTCAAGCCCCAAGCTTAACCAATTTACCACCACACTGCATTCCAGCCACAAGAGAAAACACAGACTAAATGCAGTTGCAGGCAGAGAATTGTGCTAAGCCTTCAAAACGCCTCTCCCATGGAGCCCAGTTTCCCCACAAGCAAAATGGACCTGGGCTATTCCCAGCAGCTGATGAGTCAAATAACTCCATTATGAAACACTTGCTTAAGACCAGAGTTGTTATTTAAGGAGCCAGTATCTCACCTGCCTCTCAGAGATAATACAGGTACACGAGACAACACACCCACAGCACAGCTCCTCTCTCTACCTGCAGAAGTGATGCACTCTGAAGCAGTTTTAGACTGCTTTAAATGTGCCACACTAGCACAGGAGTTGTTTACCCAACTTCTTCAGAGATAATAAAACTGAACATGTAACACCTCCCAGCAGCTGCAGAAAGCAGCTAATGTACCAAATAAAAAGCCAACCACTGTTAGGTTTGCTTGGTTGGTTTGTTTAAAAAATAATGAAAATTCCTCATTTCAAAGACGGCCTGACAGAAAAAGTTACTGCATGGATTATGAAGCAATGTATTTCTCCAATTTTTGCCACACAAAGAATACAGGGAGTAACATATGCCAAAGACTTCTTGTAAATATATTTAAATACAAAAAAGATTGTACCACACAGTTTCAAAACAGATGAAATAAAACTCCCTTCCTTCCTGTAAATCTGTACTTAAACTACAGGCATAACATTACATACCATATTTAGCATTTCCAGAGGAATGCACACAGAGATGACCATGAGGAAGATGACTGTGGTTGCAGACTTCCCTTTAAACTCCATCTTTTGTTTTGAAAACAGACACAGGCCACGTCTGAAGAGAAGCTATTTAACAGCTCCCAATTTACACATCTGCTGGGCAAGAGAGTTCCCACAGATGTAAGAGCTTTTGTCTTAGATTGGTCACGTGGACCCTCTGAGCTGTTGGACACAACCATCTTCATGTATGAGGAGTCAGAATCTTCTAACCCAATTTGGAGGAACAATTTTTCTCCTTGGAGTCTTTATAGGGCTTTAATTGAACCTGGCCCATCAGCTTTGAACTTCACCATCCTCCAAAGGTCCTGGGCTGCTGCCTATTCAGGTTTTTACTAGTCATTGCCTCCTTGGGAGGGCAGGGAATCAGAGTACAAATAAAGAGCAGCAGAGTGTAGCAGTGCTATCATGCTGGTGTTTGGAGACACAGAGAAATTGACAGACAGGAAACAACTTCTTTAAAAATTGTGGAATTCTTCATTTTTAATCAAAGTAAACCACTCAGAAATGTATACATGTGTTCTGAGCAGATTCATCATAACCATTTTAAAACTATTAGCTGGCAATTATTTCCCAGCTGATGTGGATTCCAAGTTGCAGGTGCACTATACAAAACACCTAAACTTCTTCATTTTTATCCCCATCATTAAAAACAACTAAGTGGCATGGGATCTAAGTGTCTTAAAAACACCTGATGATTGTTGTCCTCAATACAATCTTATCAAACCAGCGCAAAAGCTGTTCACCCAGGTCCTGCTGGGATGATAGAGGTATATAACTTGCACAGCACAAGAGGGAAAAAAAGAAGCCTACCTACCTCTGGCTGTTGGGAAAGCAGGATTCTGCAAGTTGCAAAAGCTCATAAGCTTTATCATGGAAATGATTACATTATTCAGGAGTGGCTGGTGGCAGTGACTGTGCCACCACCCTGGCTGACACACCACTTGTGTCTGGCAGCTTGGCAATCATCAGTCGCCCACCCTCTGTTTCCAAAAGAAGAACCACTCTGAAGAATGAAAAGCAGAGCTCTCCACAGAAGCTCTACACTGCAAGCAACTTCAGGGGCTGTATTTCAGTAGCTCTTCCACACCTTACAAAAGAATTTGATTTTACTGACATTCAAGCTGCCAAAGATTGAGTTAAGATTTAGATAAAAGCAATAAGTGTAGATAAATATTACAACCACCCTGTTTCTTCCAAATGCCAATATTTTCAGTGGCACTGACTGATAAAATGCTTGAACTGTACACTGTACTTGACTATCCAAATTCAACATCCAACCTCCTTACGACGTCCTCCCTGATAGGGTTTCTCCAAAGCTATTCTAGCCAGATTGTGGGATATCATCTACCTAAGCCTCTCAATTTGCTGTTCAGAACAGCTACTGTTTCTGCACTTGTATTTTCAAGCCAGTTAGTAGAGAATGCTAAGTGCTATAGAGTTAAGCTAATTATTTGTTTTAAAATTATTCATGTTTTAACTACATTAAGAAAAGGTCTTTAGGCAAAAGATCTAAGAAGCAAGGTTTTGCTGAAAAAATATGTGAATTTGGAACTGATATTTTTCTTTTTAAAACCAGTGAGCTTTTGCCCTTTTTTTTCCTCCAGCTTTTTCCCCCCATCTTTCCCATAGATATTTCCTGTGCATTCTCTCTTCCCCTGCACTTTGCATTTTACTAGAACTTTGTGTTTGTGGGAGGTAGATTCTAGAGGAAACCTCAGAGATATGAAGACAGCAATCTCAGAACCATCAGACCTCCTGCAGCCAAGTGCACAGTTGGAAGTTAGGTGCCATGTGAGCCCAAAGAGACCCAGACTGCACCTGAACAGGGACAAGACTTCCCCTTTGATCCTGAACTCTGCCCTGATGCTCTGCCCCAAAATGCACCTTCCTCTGGATGAGCTTACATAGCTTCACGTGTGCTGTAGCCAAACACTGTGTTCAACAGGACAGGGTTCACTGCATGCAATAACAAGCATTCCTGATTTATTTTAGGCTGCATGAAAGCTAATAACATAAGCAAATCTTATGTTTGCCTTGAAACAGTACAAACATTAAGAGTCAGGGAACAATGTCTCAGCAAGACAGCAGGAACCAAATGTGAGTAATCACAGAAGAGTTTGGGTTGGAAGCTAGCTTTAAAGGTCATCTAGTCCAACTCCCCTGCAGTGAGCAGAGATAGAGACCCCAAAACTGCACGGCACAGAGCTGACACAGCCCCATCATGCAGGAGGGATGCAAGGCCATGCCAGAGCCTATGTGCACCTAACAGACACAAGACTGCAGCAAGCCACCTTTCCAGTTCTCTGGATCTCAGCACAACCCCTGAAATACCTCCAGCAGCCTTCCCTCCACAGTGATCCCTCCTGAGCAGGGATGCAACCTCTGCCTGTTATTTCCATGTGCAAGCAGCTATCCAGCAATTTATGTTACTGACACTGACGTGCCCGGTAGTGCCAGGAAGTCTCTAAGGTAGGGACACCTGGTTTGCTGGAATTGTTCACTTCACACCAGTTGTGAGAGCCACCATGGAAAGGTACCATTTGGCAAGCAGCCTAGCTAATCTCTGTTACACTAGCAGGTTTTCTCATGACTGCTGCTGATGTACATACATAAGCATCTTCATCACACTGATCTCTTTCAGCTCTCTTGGGACATTTACATGGAACTGAAGTGGTCTGAAACAGAGGCAATAACGTTTCTGAAGACAGATGGTGCTAGGAACCCTGATTTTCCAAGATAAGCACACACCCATAAACCAGACCAACAAGACTCAGGAGCATGCTACCTACACACTGTATGACACCCATCATGGTAGAAAGGCACCTGCACCACACTGCAGCTCCAGTACTTCCTCGTGATGCAACACAGCTCTGGGATCTCAGGATGCAACTGGTGAGAGGAAGGGTGTGGGACATTGCCGCCACTTACCAGCTGAGCTGGGACCGAATGAGGTACAGTGCTAAAAAAATCCACCCAGGGAAATTATTATTCCAGGCATCCAGAGGCAGGACAAACTAGCTGCAGGGATGCTCTGCACATGGTCTGGTGATCAACACTGGTGAAGTCCACTGTAAGACAGGGCTTGGTACACACCTCCAACAATATCCTTTCTCTTGCTCACCACCACTGTGCACTTGCCAGAGTCAATGCAGATGACACATGCCCTTGCTGAGGGGTCATCTGAGCAAAGGAAGATGAGTTTGTTGCAGCAAGCTGTTTCCTGTGATCTGCATCCCATGACCTGGCTTCTGTGGCCAGCTGCTTCTGGGAATGTTTCAGGGACAGGAGATGAGTTCTGAGGTACTGCCAAGCCACTCTGCCCACAGCAGCACATGTTAAATCACAACAGATATCCAGTCTGCAGCTTCTCCCAGAGCTCCCCCTCTCCCTCTTCCCTCCATCCCTTCTAGATGGCATGGCATGCCTGTGAGATGGGCTTAAAAGCCTCCCTGCACCCCAGAGTGCCCAGCAGCACCCGTACAACAGAGAGCAGCATACAGCAAAGAACAACCTCTAAGACAAACCCTCTATTACACCTAGAGGTACCACAGGTACTCCTTTGTCACTCACCAAGTCCCCTGCCAGGTGACTGGAAAATGCGTGTGGCAGGGGCAGGTGTGCTATGGTAGAGTAGCCAAGTACTCAAGGAAGGAGAAATTAAACCCCACTTAAGGCAAAATACAGCACAGGGAACTAGTGTTCTTCTGGGGCACAGGTTGGGATCCTCAGGACAGCCTGCAGATAGCTGGTCAATTCCTCTCTTTCAGAGCAAGAAATGGTAAATCTACACATGGGTGACAAAAGCTGCCAGGTAATGCTGTCACATTACCTTTGAAGTCTGCCAAAAAAACAGGGAAGGGAAAATTCCACAATACTATCAACAGCACCTTTGCATCCACAAGCAAAAGGCAAGTGACCTGAACAGAAGACTAAGTTAAATAAAAAAGTTTCCTGTTTTTCAGAGTCACAGTCCATTACAAGCACAGATACCTTGATGAGGTCAGAAAGGCACCAGCCACACAACTACTGATATCAACTAAAAAAAAAGTAATCTGATGTGCCTCCGGGCTTGGTCTATTTACACAAGAAGTGTTAGCCAGATCCAGCGAAAATCATGACCAGTATTAGCATTTTCAGTCACCCATGCACACGTTAAGCTCACTAGCAGATCATTGTCAGCACTGTTTGCCCTCAATTATTGTCTGCCCGGGGCAAACATTTGGGATACTTTTGGGTACAAGCTGATAAATGGAGACATCATGTGGTTACCCATACAGAAAAGTAACTCCCTCATTAAAGAACTTCATGGATGAAGAAGCAACTTTTGAACCACAGCACTGTATGACCCAAGTTCAGTTTAACACTGGAAACAAGTATCTCACATTTTGTAAGCAGTACAGATAAACCCTGTACCAGGATTTGATGCACCAATGTTGACTCCGTACATGCTACCTCTCCTCTCTAACATGCAGGGATTTTAAAATGCAATGAGTACCTTGCACCAGTTCTCAGTGCACTTTTAAGTGACTAAAGAATAATGCAGACACAAACACTCCTCCTGCTAGTGATATTCTTTGTCTCAGCTAGGAATCATTCTGAAACGAAATTGGCAGAATGAAAACAAAGCCATAATAAACCAGGCTAATAAAGTGAACTAAGGGGTTGCCACCAGTGTCCATCCTGAGGCTATAACTAACAGACCTCCTCTTAGGACACCTCCATGGCATTCAGGGATGAGGGAAACGCCTTTAGCCCTTTTCAAATCCCAGCTGGCAACTCAGCTTTAAAGGAAGCAGTTGTGTTCACCTACAGCAGCTGAAGAGGCAGAAAGGCTGGCTCAGAGCTCACCACTACCAGCAGCTGGGTAGCCTTGCAGTGCCTTTGCAGACAGAGCTTTTCCCCAGCTCCACTGAATTTCAGCTCATTTTCAAAGACACTGGACAGTACAGAATTTCTTATTTATATATCAATTCCAATTAAATAATCATTTTTCTCCAAAACTTTACAACTTTTATTTTTATCTAATTCTCAAGTAATCTATTTTTTTTAATGCAAAGGGATAATCAGAGAAGAAAAGTAAAGGTCCAAGACTCAAAGCAAAAGACCAGCTCTCCTCATTAAGTGTTACTTCCATACCTGTTCTGTCAGCGCTCTCCAAGCCTTTTTCTAGTGCTGGGAGTAAAGCAACACCAGCATCTGTGTGCTTTCACCTAACACATTCTCCCACTCAGGGAGCAACAGCGTTGCAGAGCTATTAAAGAGCTGAGGCAAGGAGTAGAAAGACAACAGCTGAGAGGAAGAAAAAGCAAAACATGGGAGAAACAGCAGAAAAGAAAAACTACAAGAAAATTGGGGGTGGCAGGGGAGATAAGTGGTGAGGAAGTTATTAATTCATGTGTTATTCAGCTTTTAGTGGTTACTTAATATCAGCATATGGCAGGGGCCTGAAGAGCAAGAACAACAGAGAAGTTTTCTAGGTTAATAGTTTCCTTAATATTCCCACAGGATTCTTTACTACTCTAAACATAGCGCAGAGGAAAAAATAAGATCCAAGGAGATCATCATCAGGGGCACGTTCAAGAAAGGGGTTCTTACAACCCCCCCAGACTGCTTTCTCTCTTGGAGCTGGAAAATACCCAGAGTTCCTATGCAGTATTAATATGCAATCCGAACAACACAGGCAGACAAAAGAGAAGGTTTCATTCAATTAAAAAAAAATAGTTTGAGTGGACTTATATTTGTTGAACTATATTTGGAGTTAATTTTTTAATGCCTACCACAAACATCTAGCAGAAATATCCTTCACTGCATGCTTGTTTTCAGTGCAAGAGTCTACCAATTAAGTTGTCCTAAGACCATTAATGTACTTAAGGGTTTAGAATACTTCAAAATTTCACCAGAAGACCTATTCTTGAAGGACTAAATCTTGAGTTAACGTTTGTATTTGCACTGTGCTATCTACCTTCATGTGTTATGTGAAAGCTACTTCAAGCTTGTGAGGTCTTGTCAGGTAAAATCCAGTGTCAAAGAAGAGGCTGTACACTCTCATTATTATCTGCATATTATGTTTGTTTCCATCACTCACAGAAGGGAAATGACAACTAGGCCCAACAGGAAAAAACCTGAGCCATGAGCAGGAAACAGAATCTCTTGTTTTGGCTACTAAGGTAAGAGAAGGTAAATAGTGGAAAATTCCTCTCATATAGGAACCATAACAGTGGTGGATCATTTGACAAGTCTTCCTCACCACTGTTTTTATATAGCCAAGCCACCTGTCAGAGCAACTTCACTATCTTAAAGAAAAAGCATCAAGCCAAGGAAGGAAACAAGAAACAGCATTACTCGAGACTATCGAGTGATATGTTACGTATGTGAGTATACATAATTGGGAAGTTCTTGTGTTTTGGTTTTTTCAAGTACTTTTAGGGCAGCAATCCACAACTGTAAGACAATAAACAGAAGTTTGGAGGGACAGAAGAGTGTTTATTTGCCTGTTCTTACACAGGTTAGGAACTGAAGCTAGGCATGGAGTTGAGGAGAGGCTCCTATTGAAGGCTGCAGGAGTTCCCACTGTAAACAAATTTCTTTAGCCTAAATTCAGCACAGTGTGTGGTGCTGGTATGAGTTTGATGCATTTTTAAGACTGTGAAAGTCTATTTTTATTCTCAATATAGTTGGTTATATGTATTTATTATTAAGTTATTGAACTTTGAAACTGAAAACAAATCCCATGTAGCTTTAACAAGCAAGTGCAACAAATGTTTGCTGTTTTTGCCAGGCTTCTGTTCTGTGATTACCATACACTGCAACTACAAATATTTATGCAGTGCATTTTTCTGCAGCAGTTCCCACTATCAGCTATCGACCTGACCCCACAAAGCCTAGCTGCAGGCTATGCTATTTCCATCCCTCTTTCACTGAAATTCTTCCTTAGCAGCTGTTCTGGTTGCAATTAAAAGTAACTGGTGATGAAAATCAAATACCCTCATACTCTAGAAATGGAGTTTTTGAGGGGAAGGAAAGCAGCAGCCTCACACTGGCTCTGCTCAGCCACCAGGCATCACTAACCATGCAAGCAACAAAATCCAAGCCTGTTTTTTTGTTTATGTCTGACAAGCCAGATTAAAAACTTTATGTTTAGAAAGTTGCATAATAAACCAGTAGAAAGATAATGATTACCCAGTCTCATTATTTGCACATGAAAGGTGGAACACAGAAGTTACAGTAATTTGTTGCCAGACTTCACTGGAACAAACAGCTGCATTTTACTTATCTTCAGATATCAAAGGACTTGAGTGGGACAAAGATTACCTGGCCTGACAAGCTTTCAAAGACCCCTCCAGCTCAAAACCAGAAATGTTTCTGAAGAAAGTCATGAAAGGATTTAATATAAGCCTAGCAGCAATTCCTATATACTAGCACAAAATTTACCACCATCCTCTAATCTTGTCAAAGCTAAGACAAGATGCTTTGCCTCCTTTCCAAATCCAGTGGAATTGCACACTTCCAAAGGCCAGAAGCAGACAAGTTCTTCTTCCCAGGAAGCAGAGGCTTCATGGCAGTGTTCAGCTGCTTTAAATCTGCTTATCCCATGCTAGCTCCCCATTCAAGCAACTTGTTCTCTGCAAAAGAGCCAGCTCAGGGAGCCCAATCACTGGGTCACATTAGTGCCAGGGCAGAGGAGACAGGGAAGCAGCCTTGGGATGGTCTGACCAACAGCAGAGCCACATCCTCCAGTGCACCCATGAGCTACAAGCGTCAGCGGAGTTTCTTCTTCACCCTCCCACCCTCCTTTGGGACTAAAGACCTCAAATCACCTTCTCTGCACTTTAATAAAATTTATTTTATTCCCTCAGACTCCTAGAAGACCATTGTAAAAATCTGTTCAGCTCAACCAAAAGAAGTCCAGAAGAAGTTTGGTATTTTCTCTTAATATGTGCTGCAACGTACTGTATTATTTAATATATCAAATTCCTTTGACAAGAGCAGTAAAACCACATTGCTCTTGTTTAAAAATACATCATTTTGAGAAAACAAAGTCAATGCCTGTGCTGCAAAACAAACAGGAGGGTTACTGAAGAACCAAAAAGAAGATGTGAAAGAATTGAACTAGAAGATGTGAAAGAATTGAACTAAAACTTTTGTAACTGTACCTACTCTAGAAGGCTGAGCAGAGAGTTAAAAGTTTTAGGTAGCTGGAAATAGCTGCTGCCTCAAAGCCAGTTTTTGTTTTAACACATGTGGTTAGACAGCCAACAACCATTCCTGGGGATTATCTGCTCAGAGTATGAAAGACAATAAAACAACCCACCACTGGTTTTTCAGGCAGACCTGGGCATGATTCCCATTAGCACATTTTTATTTTAAAACTGAGTGTGATTGCTCTGATTTTATAATGCAAGAAAGCTAAGCACAGATGTTGGTACTTAGAGCTGGACAAAACTTTGCCAGGTAAATAACAAATTGCAGAATTATGAACTGCTTCTGAACATGCACAAATATATTGCATGGCACAGCAGTTTAAATACATTAGTCACTGTATGCAGTTGAAGAAAAACAGCATCTTCAAATCTTTACATTATAACAAGCCAAATCCAAAACCAACCAGGTAAATGCACATTTTTCCCCTGTTGATTTTTGGATCAAGCTTTAAGTAAGAACTGATGGTAGACTGCAATTCTAAGCACTCAAGGGGGAAAGCAATGACTGGTGTTCAGTATTGGTTTACTGTAACAGTAAAGGACTATTAAAAAATATAACTACAAAAGAAAAGACACTTATACCAAGTTTCTGATGATGGTACTTGATGGCTTTCTACACACTATCAGTTTTCCAGACTGCAAAATGCAAGACAACACAAATATCACAAGTCATCAGCCTTCTCTAACTTCCATTCATGTCAATTAACAGCTGCAGTTAATTTGTGGTATTCACTAATTTATCATGTAAGGCCCTGCTCCATTTTGCTGTGGAGTGTGGTTTAATGTATTGGCTATCAGAATGCTCTTCAGCACGTTTAGATGTTTTTTGCCTTTCATGCTCCTGCAAGAAGTGTAATACTTGACAAATTTAACCTGAAATTCAAATTTGTCGCCTGACACTTCAGTGCTTCATCTCTCTCCTACTTGCAGGACACTTATAAGGAAACCATTTAAACTTTTAGAAAGCTTTAAAATTAACTTTATTGATAGAAAGATTGTGAATTTGATGTAGAATTTGCTTTGGGATTGACGAAATGCCCCCACACTTCATTAATTTATTGTTGTTTTTATAGAATCAGAACATACATCCTGTTGTGGACGAAACAGAAAGGCTTCTCAGGTGGTTCATTTGACCTCAGTCTGGCATCAGGATGAGACCAGATAGGCTGTGCACCACCTCTCCCACCTCCTTTACAACCTGAGCTACAGCAGATTTTCTGTTACTGCCCATGCAAACACTATAAGCCCTGCTGACCCTGGAAGGACGTGAAGGTCTGGTCATCAGCAGCCTTCATCAGTTCTCCCAGTATCAGAATCATTAGCCTGGACTTACACTGGTGTGTTCAGTTAACCACTCTGTTCACTTTCCTTGCTATACTTGGTCCTAGACGTACCACTTGGAAAAAAAGAAACCTTGAAAAAAAAGCACTGCACAGAGTACTTACAGGGTGATCAACTTGTTCATTTTGCCACATTTCCTTGAGTTTCTGAACTTTCTAGGTTGAACATACCCCAGTAGGTAATACAAGCAAAAGAGGAGAAATACTCAAATCTCTTTTACTTGGTAGACCTCCACTTACATCCTTACACCTCCCCTGCCAAGTTCAAGGAGTCATTTAAGGCAGGTTTACCATGAAGAACTCATTATAATTCTGCTATTTATTCTAGTTTATTTAAGATGCTCCTATACAGATCAATTTGAACACATACTGTGCCTCTGTGAGACAGGCATTAAAGCAAGATTTGATAATAATTTCATTCCATTTAATCACACAAGAAATAATGTAATGCACTCACAGTATGTAATACTAATTCCTTTCAGTTTTTCTGGTTTATGTTTCTGCTTGAATTCATAGCTTACACTTAAATATTTTTGCAGTATACAAGAAATTGTTTCAAGTGGTGTAGTTTAAGTCAGACACAGACCAAACAGTCTTGAAAAACATGATCAGCATCATCAGATAAGCTCTTCCTTGATGCAGGTCTTGGCTAAAATGCAAAAGTTACATGGAACAAGTGAAACACATCCTCAAGTTCCTGCATTGTTTTAAGGTCTTTGAGACATCTATCCCTTCCACAGCAGCAGGCACCTTCCATAGGGAGTTCTGTGTATGTCTGGTATCAGTTACAGCTGAATGAACAAATCCTCATGCTCAAAGCATCAGTTGATATAAATCACTACTATACTAATGAAGCCAAAAGAGCCTCGTCAGTTTACAACACAGGACATGACCCATACTTGCAGCCTGGGAAAGCAAGTCAAAGGAAAACTGCTTTTTCTTTTTATAGCTTGATTCTCTAATTAGGACTTTTGTCCACATTGTAATTTGGTATTGGAGGAAAAAAAAAAAAGAGCACCATATACTTTAAGCAGACAAATCACTATGAGCTATAAAAACTTGCTATAGATGAATTTACTCAAGCATAACCTGCCAATGTCCCAGATTCTTCAAGACCCAAAAACCATGAACAGCAATTGTTGCAAGCACACTGGGAACACCAATTTTAGTCCTTATTAAAATGGCTGGCTAATAAGCACTAACATCTCCTGCATGGGATTACTGTGATCCTGAAAAATTTGGGGCTCGGGAGATTTGAACCAAAAAAAAAAAAAAAAAAAAAAAAAAAAAAAAAAAAAAAAAAAAAAAAAGAGAGAGAGAGAGAGAGAAAGGGGAATAAAAAACATCCATCCCATACCTGGACACCAAGCAATGAGCACAATGTTTGCTTCTGGGGACAAGTGAGAGAAAGGCTTTTGAACTGAAAAAGTGCTGCAAGATTAAACTCAGATGAAAAACACCTCGGCAAACAAAAACATCACATTGGGAAACTGTTGCTTGATTATTGTGCAAAGACTAAGTTACCTAATTTGCCACTCTGGGAATGTTTTAAGTGTTTTATCATGACTGTGAAATTGACCTGACAAGAGAAAGGGTAACTTAGCTATAAACTGGGAAAACAGACAGGATGACTAATCATGCAGTTGATAAACAGTTTGCTTTGCTAGAAAAAGAGACCTGACCTTCAACTATTCAATCCTGTGCCTGCATATTTCTGCCCTGTTCCCTAAAACTCTCCCTACTCTACAACACTCTGAGAACAACATCTGGCAGTCAGCTCCCAGGACTACTCCCACTGAAAAGCAGTGATCCCTGATCCAACAGCCTAGAGAGCCCAGGCTCTGCAGTCTCCTTCAAAGTCCCAAGAGAGCACTGCTCACATATTTTACTAGCATCCCCGTCATGCTAATTTCCTGCCTCTGAAGTCAGAATTTAGGGTGCAGGCACACCATATTCCCCTGAATGGCACAATGATTTCCTGGTGCTAGTCACCTTGCTCTCTTGTGCAGGTCTCCAACAGAAGGACCAGCACTGCTCTATCATCCCAGCAGAGCAAAGAAAAAAAAGAGATGAAGATTTCACCTTCATTTCCAAAGGGAAAAATTTCTAAAGGCTTTGTCTAAGCAAAGGAGATGAGCATTACTGTTAGGGACCATCCACAAGTATGAATCTCAAATGTTAACCTTGGGAGTCCCTTATGAAAGTTAGCACTAAGCAAAGGGATGGGCCAGAATTTACTGTTCCCTTCAGCTTTATAGAGGAAGAAGGTGTGTTGGGAAAGATTTCAGGCTTTGCCACACTTGAGGAGAAACAAGCCTGCCTTCCTTCACTTGTCAGCATGATTCTTCTCACTGAGCAACAGATAAAAGTTTTTTGAAAAGGAAATATTGCCTTTTTCCATTAAGGTTAAGAATTAGAAACTTTAATAACCAGCACACTTCTCCTACAAGAATAGGGAGAATTTTTTCTATATATAGACAACAGTTCTCTAATTTGCCTACTTCTGTGATCAGCATTTCAGTGGCAAACCCCTTCCAGTGCAGGGTTAGGTCAGCAGTTTCAGCAGTCTGTACAGAGCACAGACAACTGTGTTCTGAACAGGATGGATCCAAAGACATGAATAAACTTAAACCAAAATAGGCATGACAAACTCATGCAGAGGATTTCTCATGACTTGACCCACCATGAACATTCACAAGCCCTAACAAGCATTGCAAGAAGACCTAATTGGATTTGTGATCCACGTTTGCACTTCCTGCATAAGAAGGAGGAGCAAGTTTTCTCCCACAGACATTTCTACTCGCCTAATAGACAGACCAACTAAACAAACTGCTCCAAACCCTCCTCTCAATTGGCTTCTTGAGCATCTAAAAATCACATCTAAAAGGTGGCAGACAATATGCTCTGAACAGACAGGAGCCACACAGCCCTGGATGTATTCAATAACACCAAATCAAACCACACACTACACCAGCGTACACCAACAAGCAGATTGGAGCCTCTTGCCCAATCTTTATCAGTACACAGCAACAGTCCAGGCCAAAAAAAGCTACATGACTGCTCCAAGTCCCAAATCAAGTTTTGCTTCTGCATCTATTGCTGACAAGATTTTAATTCTAAAAGCCCTGTGCTATAAATCACTACATGCCTGAAAAAAAAACCAAACTGTGGAGGAAGTGTTAACACAGTGTTAGGTTCCCCTGGGATCTGAGGAGCTCTGTGAGAACACACCTTATTATAAAAGCCAATTCTCTTCTGAAGAGACTGCCAAACATGGTCCTTAAGGAGAATAACACACAGACCACTTAAACCTGATGTCATCTTGACATTCAGGAAATTTGACATTCAGGCAATTCTGCCCAAAGTTTGCTTGATGATTCAAAATGGGAAGAATCAGCATTCCTTAGTGTAAGGACAGAGGAAAAATCATCATTTGCCTGTTTGCCAGGTTAACATAGTCAAACAAGATGTCATTTGTGACAATTTTTTTTCCTTTCAGAACTACACATCTGTGTGCATTCACACACAGGCATGAATAACTTGAGTATGACACTGACTATCAAGATGGAGAGAGAAAATTGCTAAATGTGTAGTAGTAGTACTAAGATCCCCTCCCTCCACCAAGTGGGATGGTGCACTTGGCATGCTCAGGTGGTGACACAGTACCAGCAGCACAAGGTACATTTGCCTCAGACAACAAACGGCTTATGGTGATTCCCATCGTGGTATCCTTCAAACACCTCACAGGCAGCAATGCAGTCTCTACCTGCCATGAAGCCATGCCACTCCTGCCAGCTGCAATCAAGTGCCTGTGAGGAAGAGCAAGATGGCTCCTAGATGCCTCTTACATAATTTCAGCCTTTAAATGGGTGCCACAAATCCACTCTTCCCCTTGCTGCAGCACACTTTGAGGCACTGAAATGCAACTGCATCTTACCTTGTCTTTGGATAAAAACCCTGAGCAGTGGATGAGCACTTGAAACAGCCTTGAAGAAGTTGTCATCATTATTAATAGGGAGAAGGTCTCCATGCACATCAGCATATCCAATCATCACTTCCAGGTTGGCTATGTGATGAATGTGAAGAATTAGTTTGTAGAAGTCTTCAAACTTTCCTGGCTTGTAGCGATCCAGAGAGAACCTTCTGAACTCTGCCCCAAACTGCAAGAGAAAGCAAATAGAGCATCAGTAGATGTGCCACCACAGGCCAACACTCCAGTTTGGCACCTGAATTGTGGTATACATCACCTCTCTTTTCACAGAATTAGAGACCCACAGAATCAATCAGGTTGGAAAAGACTTCTGAGATCACTTTTATTATTCAAACCTATTCTGTGGTGAATACAGTCACATGTTGTTGCTTGCAAGTCTACTAATGGCCTTCTAGGTCCTCCCATCAGAATATAACCATGGCTACCAAGACATCACAGGTACACTCAATTGTTCCAACTTAAAAGAAATCATATTTTTAAAACATTAAGTTTTCATTAAATCCTGCAGAGGATAACTGCATTTGTAGGACTTAACTTTGAAGGTCCATCATTCATTATCATCATCTCAGGCATCCACATAACCATTCTTCTCCAAAGCAGAAGTATTCACTCTACTGCTTGCAAAAGAAGGTACTCAGCTATTCAAACAACCTTATAAAAATTCTTTGCACATTTCTCATCAATACCACTGGGATCCCAACCACAAGACCTTTAAAGAAGCATGATATGTGAGCACACAGCTTGTTACTAGAAAATACACTCACTCTACATGACCCCTGAATTTCCTGGCAGTCCATGCAGCAGAGGGAAAGTTAGTTTTCATGGCTTTAATTTTTCTGTCACTCCACTGGCTTTTATTTTTAAAGCTTTATAGATCATTAAATAGTGATTGTCCAAAAAATAGCAGGGGTAGGAGGTTGTGATTTGGCACAAGACAATAGAAAATGTTATAAATCTATGAAGCTGTTTTAAGTAAGTCAAAGGGACTGAGGAGAAGATTTCAATGGTTCTTATTTCTGATATTAGAAACATGCTGTCAAGAACAGGAGGGAAAAAATTGATCCTCTATTTAAGGAAATTTAAAAAATGAAAGCATGCATCTAGTTAGACTAAACAGTTTAAAGCACCTTTCTGGTACATTTCATTTAATATTTCAGATTGTATATTATGAGTAAACTACTGTTTATCAACCAAACCTCTAAAACCATCCTAACTCACTCTTGAACACATAGAACCAAAGCCACAAATCCAGGAACAAGTTAAGGCTGTAACTAGGACCTCATGGAAGTTCTAATTTGCAAAGTCAGCCAATACCAGGGCTAGAAACCAAAGACACAAAAAATAACAAGCACACAAAAGAAATAAAAAGGGGGAGAATCTTCTCTAGACAAATTCTTACTCAAAATAGAGAGCGACTTGCTTAGAGGTTCTCAGCTGTTAAATCAACTATACATGCACACCACTTTTGCTGAGACTAACAAAAGTATGAATCATCACCATAATCATCTTCAAGCAAAAAGGATAAAAAGAAGCCAACATAACCCTACTGGCTTTGGGCACAAGCATGTTCTCAAATTACTTCCTCAGTTATGAAAATCCCACTCTCGAGCATCAAAGCCTAGTTGTGATCATCTGAAAGCTTGTTTAGTCAAATTATGCTGCTTGTTTGCAATATTAACTGCTAGTTCCAGTTTGGATTTCAGAGTGCCCATCCAAATGCACAAAAGGCAAACAAACCACAGCTGGTTCCAATGGAGGAAAAGCAGTTCTCCTTTGTCCCTCACCCCCTGCTCCTCTCCAGAAAAATCCGAGTGGCAACTTACTTCTGTGGACACACTTCAAACTAAAAAGAAAAAGCTTAAGTCTTTTCTTAAAAAAGTATCCTAAAGTTTTCTTTTTCTTAAATTCAAGCTAGAAAAAGCCATCTTCAAGTATAAAGTTTAACACCTATGTAAATGATAAACTAAAGGGGCAGGAACAAGGTCTTTGTGGGTTTTGCTAAGAACTGCATCTACTGCTCTGCACACCTGAACAGGAACCCAAGATTCCTTGGGATTCCCTTAGCCAAAATGCCAGGGCACTCAGACACCAAACCCAGTAGCCATTTGTTTACTGGACAGCTTGCTCAGGACCATTAGCACACACGGTGCTTTGGAGGACACGGCTGCTGTGCGGTCTCACCCAGGCAGTACAACACCCACCCTACCCAGCCCCCTGTGCCCCTGTCTGCTGAGGGAGCCCACCCCACCTGCTCTGCCCAGCACAGCCCAGGCACAGCTCAGGTCCTGTGCAGGGACATTGCACTCAGCAGAAAGCGACACGGAAAAGGACAGAGGAGAAAACTAAGGATGGTTACTTGCACTTGGCTGGTATCACCCAAAGCTCAGCTTAAGTTACTACATAAGACAGCTGGCAAAAGGGCCAAGCCTCGCAGCCTAGCCCCTGCAGGCACACTGGAAACTACTGGATCAGTGGAGCCTGACATGTGGGAACGCCATTGCAGGCTTGGGGCACTGAGGCCTGACAGGAACGCTGTACAGTCAAATTGACTTGTTCACATGTTCAGCCTTAGAAAAGCCCAAGAGTCAATTTCATTTGCCTGGGAATAGCACAATAGTAAACAAATGCAAAAGATTTCAATTGTGCTTTCTGCACAGCCCAGTTTTTTAAGGCAAGGGAGCTAGAAGGTGATTCTGTAGAAGAGAAGGGAAGAGTCAAGAGATATAAGCAGATAATGAGAATTACTTTCTTTTGTTTAAAGGTTAGTATTGCTGTAGTAATAGTTTAGCTGATTTATTCACCCAGTGCATATACACAGGCAGCAACCATTGTCAGCAGGTCTTTACAGAAGAGGGGAAAAAACTGCTTCAGCTCATTCATCATCCCTAATGAGGCTGATAGAGAGTATCACAGTAATAATGGAGTTTGCAGTACCACTCAGTTGGGAGACTGGGTGCTCTGCATTGTATTCAGCCAGGATTTCAAGATAACATCCACCATGTATCTTACAGAAACTACAAATTCTGATAGCCAAAATGACTGATCTGCTTCCCTAAGTCACAAAGCTCTTCTTATCATATCCCTTCACAGAAAGGCACACAAGGACTGGTGTCTGCCAGCAAAGTCTCTGCCAGAACAATACTGCATTACACTGTTTGATAAACTAACAGTTTTAACAAGCAGATTCGTTTTCCATAATGAAGTAAATTACTCAGGCCTATTTAACTAATGCAAATACTGCATCCAGTATCGCAGAAGTCAGAGGACAGGAGGAACGCAGGGAAATTAAAAATAATTTAGTCTTAAAGGGCTTATTATGAATGAAAAAGCAACTTAGAAAGAACTGTGCATTTTGTTTCACAAAAATAACCTCCGTCCCCAGATCCTCAAAGTATCAGCCAATCACTGTATTTGTTGTCTGCAGTTTGATAACAAAGAGCACACAACAAAATGCAACACATCAGGCAGGAACCGAACAAAAACAGATGCCCAGAGAAGTGTTCTGATAAAAGTTGTGTCAAGGAAGAAGGAAGACACAGCTAGCTGATCAAAATTTACACACACTGATCAAGAGCAATCAACTGCTTTCTTTGGCTTTTTTTCTGGCTAAAGGGTACAAGAGGTCAGAGGAGATGAGGGAGCAGGATTTTGAGGTTTGTTTACTTAGAGAGCTGTTATTTTGTGAAATGAAGGAGTTATTTGCAAGCAAAAGAGAACAACTCTTTTTTTTTTCCTTTAAATTTTAAACTTCAAGATGTTTACAGGGCCAAAAATGAAGCCCTATGTTTATGAGGTGCAATCCTTCTAGTTTATTGTTGGCTTTGAAATCAGGCTATTGTAATAAGTAGACATCAAAGAGCAACATTTAGCAATTAACATGAGTTACATTAGCTACCTACTTCTCTCATGAAGTAAAAAAAAAAAAAAATCAAGAACACTTTCATCCTTGCATAGACTGTAATTTCTGCATTACATGTGAGATTTTTAAAACTGGGAAGACCTATCAAGGATGCTTTATCAGTGAGAATGAGCAGAGGGCAAGAAAGAGGAGGAAGAAAGACAATGTAAATGGTTCTATGCTTGCTGACTTCACCTGGGACTTCAGAGCTCTGCTGTCACATTCATATCTCTGTTTCTCTGTTCCCTTTTTCTCCTCCAGTTACATCTTCCCCAGCTCACACAGCATTCTCCAGCTCTGCTCCCAGTCTCAGAGTGGTTGTCACTAGTGTCAAGAAGCCACCAAGCAAGCAGATGTTCTCTACAACAAGTTTTCAATGGCTTGCTCCAGAGCAGCTTGATTTACTAAAACGATCGAGCTGGTGGAAAGTGTGAGATTTCATGTTCTGCTCAGATCTTGCTATTTCTTCCAAGAGAGAGTCCCAAAAGCAAGACAGCTTCTCTTCTGTTTGCCCTTCATAGAAATCCCATCAGGGACACATTTCTACTACCTTCTGCTCCAAACTTTTTTCCTGATTGACATCATGCCATACTTCTACCGTTCTTTCTTCTATTCCCTCCTTTTACTCTCTCAGAAAAACACAGCCATGCTTTAGTATCTTAAATGCCTAGAACAGTTTCTCTTACCAAAGAAAACCTATGGTTCCCCTTCTTTTTCACGCTTCTTTGACACAATGTTTCACATCAGTACTTTTTGTTTTAAGAACAGCCTTTGAAACCCCTTCAATCCTCTCCAGGGGGCTGGAAGGCTCAGATCAGGGCAAGTTTTCTCTCCTGCATCTACTTGGAAGAGAAATTATTCTCTCTCTGTTGCCATCACTATCAGATCACCTTCTGCTCGTGAGATGCATCTCGCATTCAGTCTCATAGAGATCTTTTCAAACATGCTTGGCTGTCAGCTCAAGGGCAACTTAAAGCCAAGATTACCCTTTCCACTGCCTCACTTACCTTATTTCATGGTTTTTGAGAACTAGACCCCTACACTGCTTATTTTGCCTCACAACCACATGGCAGTCCGTGAAAATAGTTATCCACAAAAACAAGTTTAGCAGCCTGTTTGTTCGAAACCATCATTCCTTTCTTTGCCAGCCCTGCTCCAGTAGTTTTTCTCCTAGCAGGTCATCCCTGTAGCTGCTTTCTCCCTCCCATCTCCGTCAGCACTGCCTCCAAGCAGCACACTGCCAGCCTTCCTCACTGCCTCACCTCCTGATATTTAAAGCCCCAGTGTTGTTCTCCTTCAAGCAACAGTTGACTGCAGGAAAGCAAAGCCTTTAAAATAAATCTGATTTAAGTGCCAAGTCTACCTTTCCAAAAGCAAGTATCTTCCTTTTTTTATTCCAGTCCCCTGCATCTCTGGGAACAAACCAAAGTCTGTTTGTAAATTATGTGGACAGAGATGGTCCTGTATTTTTATGCAATACACACTCTAGCACACCACAGAGCTCTAGCACAAATACAGCACAGGATGCACACATCCATGGCATGTCACCATCAGCATGAGGGGGAAAAAGAAGATTTGGCACATTGCCACTCAGAGGGACAACACTGTGATAAGCCTGTGAGCTCAGTGTCCTGCAGAAAGGCAGCCCTGAGCTACTACAGGAACAGGTCTCCAGCAAGAGCAAACCACAAGAGCAAACCACTTCCAAACACTTCCTGAGAGGTATCTCTTACTGAGAGGAAACCTGTAACCAGTAAGGGCTCTGGCTGGTTGCAAACTTATTTAAGACCCTTTAAGCTGCCGCCAGAGGTTTTTCCCCATGAGCTCAGTGCCAGCAACAGCTGCAGAGAAGTAATTTCGATGCAGCTGCACGCACACCCCTGGCCAGACCTGAAGGGGGACTGGAACAGCTGTGCAGGGAGGAAGCAGGAGGGATGGCACAAGGCTGGGTGGCCCTGAGGCTGGGGCAACACACCCTTCCCCAGACATTTCTGCTGGAATCAACTTCAGGCATTTCCAATGGGAACAGGAATACCTCTGCACCAGAAGATTTTGCCTTCACTTAGAGGCAAGCAATGTCTCCCAAGGTACATTTCATCTTTTAACTCCATTGTAAAGGTAGTTACCGGCAAGCAGTGAATCCTTGGAAAACTCTTCTTGGTTCCCAGAAGCTCAGATTAAGTGCACACAAAGTCGCTCACAAAGGGAATGATAAGGGACTACAGAGGAAGGTGCTATTAATTGCACCTCTGAAGAACTCCTTGGAGGTGGCAAGTCCTGGAGCCTGTTAGACAGAGCCTCCACAGGTATTTTAACCTCACACGGGAGACATTCCTTTCTGACTTGGCTGTAAACATTTAATTTTCTGAGGTGCTCTTTAAAGTTGAAAGATCCATTGTTCAGTGTCCTTTAGGACTGTTTCAGCGTGGTGAGACTAAATTTGAGAAGACTACTCACATAAGACAGACCGGCTGGACGAAGTTTTAAGCAGATCAGATATTCCCAAGTTACAAGACTAAAAAGTATAAACAAACAGGAGAGAAGCTGGAGGCAGGATCAAGAATGGGAAAGCATGGAACACAGGATAGCCAACCATCCAGTTAGCACAGCTGGTATCCAAGCCCATATTAATATACTTGCTTCAGGAACATCATTGGCGGAACTACCATCTTTCTGTGACAAGACAGACCTGAGAGTACCAAACCTGAGCACCAGGGCACGTCCTCCACCACACCATGCTCTGGGACTCCAGGTAGCTCAAAGCAATGTTCCAGCCTTCCCTGTATCTCCTAGAGGAACTACTGCTCCCACAGTGTCAGAGCACAGGTCAAAGAGTTACCCTGTGCTGGTGCTTATTGCAGCTGTCACCTGAATAGAACTACTGCAAGATGACTTGTCTGTGCCACACTTTCCAGCTGAAAGGCTTGGCCTCTGGTCTGTGAAGCATGCACAGGACCCACTGTTGTGGCTCAGCTGAAAGCTGTGGTCACTTTCTCTCATGTCACCCAGCAGACAGACTTACGGTTGCTACGTATGACCACTTCAGAAAGCTATCCTACTACAAAAAACAAAGATTTGTTTGTAATGAGAGAAGAACCAGGAGTTTAGTAGGTGCTATTTAGCACGTCAGAATGAGCACAATATCTGCTGTGAGAAGCCCAGCAAACTGGGAGGGAAAGGAACAGAGGCAACACTTCTTAAGAGATATTAATGTTCACAGTCTCTTTCTCTTGACATGTTTTGCAACAATCCAGACCGTCTCAAGTTGCTATTACTGTGGCACACTGTCTTCATTTGAGAGTGGGAAGCACTGCGGTTTTCTGAGTCCGTGCCACATTTGGTTTGCATATAATCGAATATGTTTTCAAGCTCAAAAACAGAAGTTAAATCAGATGTTACAGGGCTTTTTACTGCACTTAGTTTTATGCCAGGTATGACAAGTATGACCTTAACTTGGAAGAATCTAAAGTACTGCTTAAAAACTTTAAGCAGACTTAAAGTCTGTTTTAACATTCTGTAGCATTTAAAAAGAGCGCTGCTTTTTGATCTATTTTGAAGTGTGCTACACATGGAAAACTTCTTAAAACTTCAGAAGGCCTGTACAGCTTCAGGGTTAGAGTGAAATCAAAGTACACAAAGCTGGAAGACACAGTTTGTAAACCTCTCTCAGCTAACACCAGACAGTGCAGAACCAGACCTTTAAAATCTTTTTAGAGGGGGCTATTAAAGGTAAGTTTGCTCTTACTGCTATTGTTGCAGTTTTAACACTGCTTGATGTTACACTTTATACATTTCAAACACACACTGTATATGTATATATACATATACTGCCATAGCTGAACAGTCATGTCAGCATGCAACACCAGCAACTTCGGCAGAGGAAGGAAGATGCCAAAAAGGTTTAAACCATCGATCTTTATGTAACAGCACAGGCACACTTCTTCTAGGGACAACACGTCAGCAGGACAAAGCACCCACAAGCTGTTTGATCTACATCTACCTGGCACTGGGCAGGCTTGCTGAAGCACTGACTGCTGCATGTGCCTCAGACCAGAACAGTCTTTCAGCTGCTAGTGACCTTGTAAGACACGGAGCACAGCTGATCCCAAACATGCTTTTTGTCTTTGAACACCATAACAGTACCATGACTACTCAGGACACACCAGAAAATGATTGAAAATGTATTAATAATCCATTTGCAGCACCTATCTAGACACCAATGTTTAATGAGAGTTGAAACAGGATGGGAGAAGAGAGTATAAGAAAATATGGTTATAATTAACTGGTTCTATTTATCTTAATGGGTTTGTTTATGGTAGTAGGATGTTAGTCACATTATTGTTAATTTGTAAATCAGTTTGCAATGCAAGAAAACATGACACGATTAATAAAGCAGAAATGTGACAGTCAGCACGTGAGTCAGGTAGCTGTGCTTTTACAATCCCCAGCCACTATCAAAAATTCCATTGTCCCAGAGGATTCATCAACAGCAAAGGGTTCTTTTGCAAAGCACTCTTATCAGGGAATGACAAGTACATTTAGCCATCTTTGAAATCGTGAAAATTAATTCTTGCTAGTACATACAGTTCACAGGAATTCATAGAGTAGTAACAGAAAAACAGTACTCTGTTGCTTTTAAGCCAGAAACATGGACCTGTCAGTTTCAAAGTGAAAAAAAAACTCCAACACAAACTTTCATAAACTATTCAAAGTGCCATCATTTAAAGCCTGCGGCAATCTTATACTTCTATTATTCCAAAATACCTAAACTGGAAAAGAAATACACATTTGGGCTGATAGTTACCCTCCTGTTTGAAAAACTGTGTATAATATTCAAGGGAACAAAAAATAAAATCTCCTTTCACTCAGAGCAAGACAAAAGAAGATTGGCTACATGGAGTTATGTAACTCAAGAGAAGTTCCACCACTAATGTAGGAATTCCTATTTTAAAAGCATTTGTTCCTCTGTAGGCTTATATTCATGGGCAAAGAAGCCTGCAACCTCTCTAAAGCTAAAGACAGAAAATGAAAAATAGGTTAAGAACTCTGCCTGTGGCCACGAGATCCCAAACAAAACAAACACAAAAAGCCCCACACATTGCAGGCACTGGAGCTCTTGGTAAAAGGGAAAAAAGTGGAGAGAAAGGGTCATCTGGAAACCTTTTTCAGAGATTAGAGGCAGTTTCTTGAGAGGGGACAGATACCCTCACTTGTCACCCAACAGAGGAAAGGAGTCAGTGAGTACTAGACACATGAGAATATGCAGTTGTTCTAAGCCAGTGAGATAATGTGTTTTCAGATCCTGTCTAAAAGGGCTGAAACATTAATCCTGAGCTACAGAGACAACACCTAGATAAGAACTGAACTTCTAATTTATTTTGTCGTGAAAGAAGAGAGAGAAGGGCTAAGGTGAATTACAATCCAATTAATATTTTCTTATGACGTGCCAATTTCTAAGCAGGTTTCTCTTTACCCTTCCTCTTTTCTATCTAGCAATAAGCTTTTAAGTGTTTTGATTTTAAGGCCGGCTCTCTGAGGATGAGGCAGAGGAAGGGAAAAAGCAGGGAGCTTGACAGAAGAGGACTTCTTAAAGCAGAAGACTGTAGCAATTTCCACCACTGCCGTGTCTGAAACAGAGGTGTGCACAGATGGCACAGAGGGTTTTCCCCTTCAGTATTTGCTGCAGCACAGAGATCCATGAAGCTTTTGTAGCACCTTACAGTCACCCAGAAGAAAAGTGACCTGACACACACCAAAAGGTATAACACAGTGCCAAAAAGCTCATCCTCCTGCAATGACATAGCCAGAGAATATACCACTGCCAGGGTCTCCACCACACAGTCACAGACATGAAGAGCCCATGGACACAAGAATCGTGAGCTGAAGCATGCTTTGGGCCATGTTCCCAGCAGGGGTGATGGGTCAGACTAGGTTCAGCAGACCTGCAGGCTGAAATCCGATCACCCACAAACCTCACAGGTCTACTGGACGAAAAAAAAAAAAAAAAAAAAAAAAAAAAGAAACAACCGGAATTACAGGGGCAGCTTGNTGGCAGAAGAAGGATGTTGAAAATTGGAATGAGTTCAGCCATCAAGATGCTCCCTCCTTCTCCTCCTCACCCTCTCCCCCTCTTCCGACACACACACACACACACACGCATCTTTGTTTTTAACAACCCTCTGGCACACATCAAGAACCTTATAACTTAAGGATACTTGGGGATTTCCAGAGAAGTGTCTTATCCAGTATAGTACTTAGCGCTGACAAACTCTCCTCTTTCAGTAATCAAGGGCACAAACTGACTTTCAAGAACTTGTTTTTTGTAGAAAAGGAAAGAAATTCAGAAAATCCAGAAAAACCAGATTTCACAAGAGCCATTTCTGATTTGTGACTAATGCAAGACACCAGCAGGATGCTGGTTTATCCTTAAGGAAGGAACCACCTGGTTATCATAACAGAGGCAGGGATATCAAAACCCCAACATCTGCAAACTATCTCCCATCCAACTCCCCACAACCATTTTTTCCAGAGCTCCTTCTGATCAAACTCAATCTTCAGAGGAGAAAAGCTATTTCACACCATTGTGTAAAAGCAGCGCTCTCTCACACTCAGTTCCTCTGCTAAAAGGGATTCCACCTGCCCACGGACTGCCACTTCCCCAGCCTTTGAAAAGCCACCAAGAATCCCTTGATCCCCGGCCAGCAGCATGCCCCGGCGCAGAGGCTGAGCTGCACCCACCTCCGCTCACCTGGCAGCCTGCGCTCTCAGGTGATAGCTGCAAAATCATGAGTTCTCAGACTCAACTTTCAAGTTCTCAGGCAAGCCCAGACAGGCCTCATACCTACAAAACACCAGCAACTAAGTGTTTAAAAGGTTGACTACATAGGGCTACCAAAAGTAGCATTACTGAACTTTTTTGTTTCCCCAGCCTCAGATAGTCCATGCAAACAAAAAAATCTCAACACTCTGTATTTCTAGATGATCACAGCACAACAACACAGTGATCCACAGGGACAAGGCTGCCAGCATCACAATCCACTCTACAAGAGCATTGTTTTTTGTAAGAGGTATAAGGTTTTTATACAGCAGCTTGCCAGGTACCATTGGCTAGAGCTTTTCACTGGACTTCCTTCAGATCACTAAAGAGTAACTCTATGAGAGGGAACCTATGAGCTTTACAGGCAAAATAAAACTATCTTGCAACGTCAGCAGCAACAGCCTGCTACATCAACAGTCTAGCTGTTATTGTGCCCAAGTCATGCTAACAGCAAAACTCACCAGCACCAGGAAATGCAACAGCACAGCTTCCACTGACACACTGGTAGGTTCACAGCTCATCGCTGGGTGTAGGCCCTCAACAGAGTATTTTGAATTTAGCCTCTATTTTAAGTTTTCTTCCAATGCAGTAGAGTTCTCTATACTAGCTTCTGGGCCACCAGTAGTGAAAACCCTGAGCTACAGAAGGCCTTCAGTAAACCCATCCCAACTATACAAGTTTATTTTCCTTCTCTCCAAAAATCCACAATCGCTCCTAGGCTTACAATCTCCCTATACATACCTCTGTGTCTATAGAACCAGGCAGGATTCAGTTACAGAACTCCTGCAGCTGTAAGGGAAGATACGAGCTCTTTACTATAAGGTTGCTTTCTAATAGAACAAACTCAAGCTATGGCAATACTGAAGTAGAAGAGAGAGGATGAACTTAAAAATTCTCATATGTGGTCAAGGCTTTAGTTTAACACGTATAGAATGTAAGGGGTATAATTCAGAGGACAGGACCTGGAGCATTTGGGAGCCACAAGGAATGTTGTGGGTGGGTTACATCTTAGAACTAGTACAAGCTGAACCAAAACTTTCCAGCTGTGGAAGCAGAATGGAACTTTCTAGGCCAGTTGAGCCCTTTCAAGTGGCAACAGGAGGTTAGGAAATAAAGGCCTGAACTCACATTTCAGGTACCATGTTTAGAAATGATTGGAGGCTCCCTTGGACACAAGGTACTTCTCCCACTGAAGCCATCTCTGCTCAATGTGCTGCTCAAGGCCATTTGATCTGAATGCAAATTTTAACAGCAAAAATGAGCAGCACCAAGCAGACATCACCAAAGACATCACCTTCAACACTTATCTCAGCAGGTGATCAGGGACGCCGGGAAAGGTTAAAGTTATCCGCACTCTTTTCAACTCATGCGTTACCTACACCTTGCCTGTTATACGTGTAAAAAACATGGGCTTTGGGGACGATTTCTCATTTTGCTTGAATGGCACTTATTTTTGCCCTCAGAGGCACAGGCAAGATTTTGATGTGCTGGTTCAGCCGAGAGCGACCAAAGCCTCTCGACGAGAGCTCAGCAAGACCAACACCAGGCACAGCCCGACACGATTCCTGGCGGCGGCCAGCTCCGGCAGCTCTGCCGATGCCGGCTCCTTCCCCAGTGTGCACAAGCTGATACCGGTGCCGGCATCCCGGCACAGCCGCCGCAGGAGGGGGAAGCTTCCCGCAGGTCTCTCTCCGGCTCCTGCGGCTCGGAGCTACGGCGGGACCGCCAGCACCGGCGAGGGAACCCGGCCCTTCTCCCTGCCGATCCTTGGATCCTCTCTGAACGTATCGGGGCACCCATCCCGCCTCCCGGGAGCCGGTGGGAGCACCGGGGAGCTGAAACGCCCCGGGGTGGGGCGGGAGCGGCACCGGGGCCGCGCCTCCCGGTGTCCTCGGGCCGAGCCCCAGCCCGCCCGCCAGGCGAGGCCAGCGGCGCTGCCCGAGCCGCCCCACGAAGTTACGGCCGGAGTCCCCGCGGCGAGACAAAAGACGGAG